>CANYBF010650859.1:0-25291 GCA_948192965.1 Dalechampia spathulata
AAAATTTAGTTGCTAACAAATATAAATAAAATAAATAGTATTTCTATTTGAATAAAATTAGTAGTTTTTAACTTTGAATAAAATTTAGTATCTAATAAATACAAATAAAATGAGTAGTATTTATCTTTAAATTATATATTAGTTTACATTTTTAATTTATTAATTTTAATAATAATATAATGATTTAATATTATATTAATTCATATTAAGGCATACATTTTTCAAAATTAACAAGATAATTATATAAAATTTAATTTAATTTAATATTATGCTAATTAATATTAATATTTGCTCCCATTTTTTATCAAAAAATGGATGAAAACATTATATAAATAACATTTTAAATAAGTATATAATACTTACAAAATGATGGGTCAAAAAAATTTTAAAACATAAAATATAAAATTATTATAAATAACGGGTTAAAAAATTTATTATAACGTACAACACACTTTATGAAATTCTAGTATAATTAAAAAGGTCATCATTTTAGACAAGAAGGAAACGAGAGTAGAGTTTATGATTGACGTAAAATGTCATTTGGATTGACAAGTCGTTATCGTTATCCGTTAAGATGAAGCCAGAAGAAGCTGATATATGCATGCCATGAAAAGATGATAGGAGTCAAAAGCTAAACCAAATGTTTATAATAGAAGCCCATGCAATTAACCATTATACAAGAACAGTATTATTCAAGACCCACATCCATAACTATACTGACCTCTTCCATGACTAGAAAATATGATATCAATTTATGTAAAAATTGAGTTTCTTTAAGGATATTTCATATTCGGGTCCTTTGTTTTTGGCAGGAAACCTTTTAATAATATCTATACAGTGGCAGTGGCACGCAGATTTGTATAAAACCAGAAATCAAGGAGGTGGAAGATTCATGGAAGAAAGCAAGCAAGTTTGAAAATGAACGTAAGGAGAATAAAAACACGAGGAAGAGCGGCAAAATTATGGGTTCCACGCAGCATCCTGCAGTCATAAAATGTGGCTTTCTTTGTCGCCATTCAGCAAAAACCACCATCTTCTTCCTTTTCTTGTTTTCAGTGGACAAAGCCCACCTGATTCTGGCAGCTCGTCCGATATAATTTTCCATTCCTAGATTTTTCGATATGAGCTTAACTCGCACATTCAAATCCTTCAGACAAACCAAAAAATATTTATTTATAGAAACATTAATTTTGATTTCCTAATTCAAATATAATGATTTCCAGATAAATATAAATATTTGATCGTTCATCTCCTTCATGCAACAACGGTTTTATGGTCCGGCTTTTTCTAAAGGTTGCTTAGACGTAAAATCATGTATCTTTCTATTGTATTCTATTATCCAATTTTATATCATCATCCATCTTTATTTTATCCATAAATTATAAAATATGTTATGATATGAATTATATTAAAATCAATTAATATTTAATTACTGTTTATTCCATTTTATTTGGACCGTAAACTTAATAACATAAATTTCATTAGTTAGGTAAGAAAATCATGATACTTGTCGTTTAGTATTAGAAACCAGTTTGCATGGTTAGCTTGTGGATAAATTCCAACAATATGGTTTGTTAGTCGCCAAAGATATTATTATGGTTATAATCATCATAATATTATTCTTTTCTCGATTACTACAATGTATATATCATACTTTGGTACCAAAAGGTGATATACCCTCACCCCAAGGGCCCCCACACCCCGACCCGACAGGGATGGTGGAGGAGGTAAATCACGGTATCCAGCGGCCTCCTAGATGGAGATCCGGGGTCTTGGTGCCCACAAGGAGCCCACCCAGAGAGTGTAACTCCCACACTGCGGCTGCCAAGACTCGAACCGTGGATCTTTGATACCAACGTCACATCCGAGTACCAACTGGGCTACACCCGTGCGGGTTGTATATATCATACTAATGATCATGAAAACGTATATATGAGATGAAAGGATCTTTTATTTCTGCATTTTCTGAATTTTTTTATTTTATGTGTTTTTTTTTCATATTTAATATTTTAAACTATATATGGGCGTGTGTGTGATATGGGACTTGCACTATTATTGCCAATTCTGAACCAGAAATGGCGCACTTTCTAGAATCAGAGATATTGGAACTTGCACTATCATCATCTCCTCTCAAAATGAATGTTCTGAACCATATCAGTTGTGGGTTGGAAGCTAACATGACCCACCTGGCCTCATCATGTAGGGTTTCCTCATTTTACCACTTTTATTTTTCTTTTTTCTCTATTAATCAATATTATCATTATAAAAATGTCTTTCAATATAAGAATTATAAGGTTTTCACCGTAATTATTGAAACAGAAAAAACAATAAAAATAGAATTTTCGGTTGTTCAATGTCCCAATATCATCATCCTTTTCCTTCAAGGATAAACCAGCTCATACGTATGTGGGTGGGTATATATATATATATATATAGAGAGAGAGAGAGAGAGAGCACTATAATGGTATTGTATTGCGAGCTTGAGTTGTGCACCGAATAAAAAGAATTATTGAATTAGCGTAGTGGTTGATATTTTATGATTTCCCATTAAATTGTTTATAATAAAGTTTAGATGGGAAATGGTAGGAAGAAAGTGAGCCGGCTAAATACAAAGTCTTGTAAGTAATAATAAGACACTTCCTTGCAAGTTCATCCCCCATCAAATCAAAATCATTAAACCCAACCAATCACTTTATTTCATGAAAAAATACTGATTATTCCTTAAAGCTAACTCTGCTCATTATTCATTCATTTATTTCCTTCATGGAATCTTTGAACAATTGACTCCCACGTTGAAGAAAAAGCATGATTTGGTGTTATCCACAAATAATTACATTTCATTGCGTAGATGATGACTTAAATATTCATAAGCAATTCTTTTTAAAATTATATTCAAAATGATAAATTGAAAATTCAAATTATAAACATCATTTAAATACCATGTTTCTCACTGTTTGAATTTGCTTCACTTATCTGAATTCAACAATCAAATAAGTTGATGGAATGAGCTACCGATGGTTGGGAAAAGATTCTATGGTTAGTGGACAAATTAAAGGCACCCATCCCCATAGTCTAGGCACCTTACGATGGTTAAACATGGTGGACCATCAAGAAAACTAAAAGGGGAAAAGAGGTCAAACCACCATATCCAAAATTCAGATGGGGACTGGGTAAGGTGGGCTAGGGTCTCTGAACAAGTGGGCTGTGTGGGCCCAATTCTGTAGCATTTCCCCTAGTTGCTTATTGCATAAGCCACGTCTCCCTCATCTCCTTTGCCCCTTCTGAACGACAAATGGTTGAGGGCTGCGGTTTTGTCGTTGTCCGTTCTCTCCTCAGAAAGCTACCCTCGAATTACGCCAACCAACCACTGGTTAACGGGCTAACATCAACAATTCTGTTTAGAGCCTTTAGCCCCTCTCAAGGATTCTGTTTGGGTTGCAGTTGCAAAGCCCAATTTCTAGTAAAACTTGGCCGTAAATTGGATTGGATAAGGCCGGTCTTCAAGGAGACCATTGCTATCTGCCTTGGGATTCACTACTTGTGAAGAGGATAACTTTTAACTAGAGAGATTTCGAAGAGATAAAAAAAAAAAAAAAATGGCAGCTTCCTTATCAACCATACCATCGCCACCGTGGATGTCGTCGAGTCGAAGCCAACGAACTGCTCGCTGCCCATCAGCTTCTTGGTCTCTCTCTTCTGCTACACCTGCCAGAAACAATTTCTGCGTGAATTTTACCAGTAACTCCACATCCCGCTCAGGGTTGCTTCATTGCTCTTTCTTCTCTACTTCCTCTTCTCTCTCATTCCCTTCTTCTTCTTTCTCAGGTTTCTCTCTGAACCCATTTCCAGTTAGGCCCGTATTTTGGATTTTTTTCGTCTCTTTGGCCTTTTTGGTTTTTGAATGTCTATCTTATACTTGTTATATTTTCTTATCTTGGAATGTAGAGATGCCGTCTTCTGTTGCATTCTTGCATTTTTCTTTTGGATTTAATCTGACTTGATTTTTTACGGAAATTTGATTCATTGATTGAAAGTGTAACCTGAAATTTGCAAGATTTCGATTCCGTTGAATAGTATAGAGCCATTTTAGAGAGCTCGTAGTTTTTAGAATTCAATCATCCTACCTGAAAAGAAAGCTGAAACATGACTATGCAAGAAGTCCATTCAATTGAGAATCTATATTTCTTCTGGGCTAGCATTATGTAGTAATTAACTTGACTAGTGCTGAAAGATGTGGAATTTATTCCACATGGGATTCTTATAAGAATTATATCGAGTGTATGATTGAAATGACAGTACCATTAATCTTGATTTAAGTCTCGCTAATGGATATATTGATTTAATTTGATTTGTTAATTTAACTTTCGAGGTTATCTGTAACTAGTGATGGCACTCCTCTGTGTGATTGAATGATGATATTTTAAACGATAAAGCAACAAGGTTTCAATTGAGTTCATTAATGTTTTGCAAAGATTTTTCCTTTCAAATCATGTGTTTGATCTTATGTTGCAAAAATAGCATGATCATGCGGCTTGGCCCTTTTAGAGTTTAGTATGGTTGATATTTGATGCTGATGGAATTACTGAAGTGAAAAAAAAAAATGAAGCATTGATATTCTTGGTCCTGATTTCTTTATTTGCAGGTTTGTCATTGGGATTGGATCTGAATTCTAGCACTGGGGTGAGAAAGGGGAGAGGCTATGGCCTGGTGGTGAGAGCTGGAAAGGCTGCTCTTTGCCAAACCAAGAGGAACAGGTCACGCAAATCTCTGGCCCGGACACATGGCTTCCGTCGAAGGATGAGAACCACCAGCGGAAGGGCAGTGTTGAGACGTCGACGTGCCAAGGGAAGGAAGATCCTTTGCACCAAATCCAACCCTAGTTCGGGAAAGCGTGCCTGATTGTTCATTTTTAATTCGGTGTAGTGGGCTCTTGTTGCAGAATTTAATGTGCCTACTGATTTTTCTTTGCATCTCTTCGTAACTTTGAAATCGTGTGCTTTCTGTATTCTGATTTGTGCACTTGTAAAACTCCTGAAATTTCAAAGTTGAACTGCTACAGCAGTACATGCTCGCATCATTTTCATGGCAAACAGCAGATAAGTTCCTAAGATGGTTTATCGACGTGAAACCTCGTACAAATTAATCTCAGATCCAAGTCAAGTGACAAGTTGAAGTAAAAATACTGAAAGGGTGATCCATCATATCGTAATTTCTAGTAAAGTAAACATTTTTACAAGTACAGCACACTTGAATACAACGAGTTCACAGAATATAGCAGAAACCCAAACGGCTTTATAAGTTTCATATTACATCTGGCACATTTTTACGCAGTTGGATAGGAAGCTTCCATCGCAATTCCGCAAAGGCCTTCTTTAGCATCAATGTCTCTTTCCATTCTTATATATCCATCTTCACCCCAAGAAGTTCCCCATGAATTCTTGACTAACCAATACTTTGTACCGTCATCACTTGCTCCATACCCAACTGCAGTAACACCATGGTCCAGGGCAGTTCCACATTTTCCTGTAAAGATTCCACCTGAATAGAATTGGAAGTCTGATCCACTAGCGTCAATGGCGACCGAAACTGGTTGATTAGCTACTGCTTTTTGCAGTGCGTCTTCGTTGTTGGATGGCACATCTTCGTAGCCAGTAATCTTGGCTGCATGGTTAGCTGCCTTCTTGGTGTTGCAAGTTCCATCGGTTCCTTCGTAGGGATAATTGGTTTCAGTAGTTAGTCCTCCATTGTGAATGATGAATTCAAATGCATCATCCATAAGACCACCTTCGCAACCTTGATCCTCACCACGCGTGTCACAATCAACTAGTGCTTGCTCTGAAAGCGAGATCAAGTTTCCTGTTGAGAGCTTTGTGATCCCCTCCGTTGCAGCCACAGCAGAAAATGCCCAACAACATCCTGCATTTATGCAGGAAGAAGTTAAGATCAAGTATTTGTTAAAAGGGTGGTATTGAACAAGCTAACGCGACTTACCACATTGGCCCTGGTCTTTGATGGAGGTAACAGCTCCTTCCTTCCTCCAGTCGATGGACGTCGGCACGGCGGTGACATTCTCGTACCTAAACAATGACGTTTTAGATGATCCAAGACCAGTGAAAGATCTTCTGTATCCATTTCTTGAGGCCTTGAACTCTGTATTAGTCAAGTCCGCAAATTCATTGATGGCCAGCTGGTAAGGCTGATTCGCAGCCTTGTTGAAAGATTCGATGTATTCCACATTCTCCTTGAATATCTTAAAACGTTTTTCCTTCTCCACGTTGTCCTTATAAACGCGTCCATATTTAGTCATCCACATCTCATGCCTCTCATTCATGGTGGCATCGTACAGCGAGCGAGACCTGGCCTGCGATGCCCAGAGACCCACCAATAAAACTGCAACAAGAGCTAGTTTACTTTCAAGAATTCTGGCCATTCTGCTAAAGTTTAATGCTGCTTATGGAATGGTGATTAAAGGGATAAACTTTATGTGATATTTTGACGTCTGATAATTCTATAGGTATTTATAGAACAGGAAAAGGCCACCCTCAAGGATTTCTCTGAAATTGCATTCCCAGCATGATGTCGTTAATCTTGAATATAAAAGCCAATTACCTGGTGAATCAGGCAAGTTATGTATTTGTCAACCATTTAATATAATGCTGCTTTTGTGTTGTTATTAGAAGCTCTAGTTCCTGCTTCTGTGGAGTCATCTATCAAACTACTATGTTGTCTCCTCTTTTGGATATACTAAGACTGATTACATGTCCCTTCCTTGATCATAAATTTGTTTCATACAGCAACATTTAGAGTGAAAGGATTTTCCCGACATTCTAATACACAAATTTATACCATCATATTAAGTAACAGTTGAATTTTAAAAATGTCAAAAACAAAATCTTTTTTAAAAATTACCTCAAAATTAACATATTTCAAGACTTAATATATGTTTAAATATAAATTTAATACGGATAATCATTATTTTTATTAAAAATTATAATTTTTAAAAAAATTAAAAACATCAAATAAAATCCATAATATATAATTATATGAAGCACATGTGTGCCACGTCTGCATTGCTACTCACTTCTCTGTTTGCCACGTCTGCATCAACCACGCCATCTTTCCTAGTCAACGTCAAAACTATGAATTATTGCTACTCTCTAAACTCCAATTTATAATAATATTATCAATTATTTTATTGATATTTTCCTATTAACCATAAAATAAATAACACAAAAAAATTGTTTAATCTAGAAGTATACCAGAAATAATTAGTTCCAAAAAAACTATCTAGCTCAACCTCTCAACAATGTTAAGGAATTGGCGGTATTAGTAGCAATACCAGGACCGTCATTTATCTAGATAATCACCCAGTCGGATTTGCATGATCCATCATTTGATCTCATTAAACTTGATGATAGAGGACCTTCCCCTTCCCCTTCCCCTTCACAAGATTCAGAGTCCAAACAAGCGGCATGCTCTTCTCCATCCTCCTTTTCTTCAGAGGAAGCCTGGAGCTTTTCCTGAAGAAAAGTAGAAAAAAAAACGAAACGAAACGAAACGTTAGGTGCATAATTTCCCAGCTTCTTTGAAAATGGAATACATCTTTCATAGTAAGAACAACCACAATTCATCCCAGGAAAAAAAGAGACAGGAAGAGGGAGTTATACCTTGCAAGAACTGGGTGTTTCTGTTTCATGACAAACATCAGAAAGCTCGCTACTATCTACTAGAATGCAACCTTCATCAAACTTTATTTCATAAGATGATCCCCTGTTGGTGATAGTATCATCGATGGTGTTGTCTGATTTTCCTGTGACAATGTAGCGCAATAATTAGTTTGATTCCTACCGAGAATTTTGTTCCATGACTAGGATTAAGGGAGGGCATGAGCAAAATGACAGTTTAAAACTAGATTATAAGATACTCGATTTGTTCATCGCATGCCCTGTAAACCAGTTACGCTTTTACCTCTTACATGTCAAATGAGAATCAGACAATTAAAGGGTATCTGAAACAAGTTTCTCATTTATCATAAGAAAGCTCCGACTTGTGCAGAAAAGGCCAGCTGATGAAGAACGAACGTACAGAATGGCTTACCAATTAATTCAGCTCTGGCAGTGCCTGAGATATCATCTACATCCAGGACCTCGCTTTCGATGGACTGAAATGAACTAACAGAAAATGAAGGTCGAAAACCTAAAGAACCACTCTCTTGTATGTCCTTTGGAGTTGGGGACAACACCGAAATTTTTGGATCTTCCTTGTCTGAAACAACACTATCAGACATCTCAAGCTGAAGTTGATTTTCCACACAAGAGCTACTCCCGTAAAGGTGACGGGAGGTTGGGGATGATGCTGACAAATTTGAAGTTCTCTTGTCTAAAATGACAGTATCTGACATCTCAGGTTGAACTTGGTTTTCCTTAATAGAGTGGTTAGCGTCTGTGATATCTTGCACATAAATACAAGGATGAGCAAAATTTTCAGGACCTTGAGGCAATAAATGTTGCAATGGCATCAAATTCCAGGATCCATTTTCCAACTTCTCTTCATGAATGCCTTCATTTGACAATTCGTTGACCTCATCAGTGTCTTGTGCTAAAGAAGATTCACAAGCTGCATCTTCCATTGATCCTATATGACATTCAGGGAAGATCCCTTGCGCAAAATATGAGCAAACTTGCGTGACGTAGTCACCCACCGTCTCCAACGTATTTACCACATGTTCCAATCCATCCTATCCGATAATGATGTCAAATGGTTAAGAGACACACATCGGTCGCAGCAGAAGCAAGTAGAAGCTGCTAATGGTAGATAAAGGAACTCGAATGGCAACAAGGAAACAAACAACACCAGCTCATAGACAGGAAAAAACAAATGAATTGACATTCTAAAGATTTAGTAGTCTCCGCAAAATATGCAGCCTTGCATGATAAGGATTTTATTTTTTTGCTTGATTGGGGTAGCATGAACAAACATTTTTATGCATACCATGATCTAATTTAATTTCCCTTTGATGGAAAAAAAAACAAGTTATTTAATCAGGAAATGGAAAACAATTAGAATACACTACAACCCAAAGATGTCAATGGGAGAAATAAAAGACTACCTCCGGCTGCTGTATGAAATCATCAACCTTGGAGCAGATAGATTCAACGGTATCTTCAAACTTGTTGAATGTACTTACGAGCCTGGGCATTCCTTTGTTTCTGTTATCCATGTCTGTCTTTTGGGTCCAAATAAACAGATAGATAAAACGGCTAGAGTCAGATTGTCAGGCAGTATCAGGTTAAGAAGGTCGAGAAACTTCGTTAATGCCTTCAAGCACTTGTCTTTACAGAATCAAAAACAGATAGACAACAGACAAGTAAACAATGCTATGTCAACTAAATGATATATCATGGAATCATAAAACATGCATACCCTCTAAATTTCAAATAATGCAAAAGTTACATATCATGGAATCATAAAACTTAAATGATACAGAGATGACGAACATTAACAACACATTACAAACCAACGAGAAAGAGAAAGCGAAAGTAAAAGCAAAAACAGAAGGTGATTTAGATGATCATCATCCCACCATGGAGCACCCAGAATCCAAAAACAGTCTTTGATTAGTTAAAGAAAGAAAATTCAATATATATCAAAAAAACAGAAAAGTAGGAATGCATCAAGGAGGAAAAGGAAAGTGATAGCATAGAATGAATCTTCATTTACCTGTATATTCTTTTGGGTTTTAGATCATGTTATTGTTAAATTATCTGAGCGCACGTTTAGAATACTAAATAATGCACATACATAGTATATAGTTTTTAATTATGTATTTCGATTTAAATTGGAATAGACTTCTTATGCAAAACTTAGTGTTTGGATTAAACTATAATACTTTTCTTATTAATTTAATAATTTCGTATTATTACTTATTTTCGTCCCCTCCCACCAACCAATCAATTCAATTTAGTATTTGGATTGAAAGTAAATACCGATGGAAGCAATTAGGAAGAAGAATAGTGGCAAGTCTCGTATAGGCACCAATGGCACTGCAGCAGCAACCATGATTTTCATGGTTGCAGCAACCTGTTTCGCACGTGGGTGACTGACCGGGTCTCACCAAATGGATAAAATCTTTGGTGGAATCTGACATGGTATGTATTAGTACTAATCCACCATTTATTTCAATTTTAGACAAAGAAGATGTCAATTTTTTGGTACTAACGGTCACATTTAGTGGTGATTACATCTTTGAATCCAATGAATTAATATCTGATATTAATGGACTTCCATTTCGGAACTATCATCCAACCAAGCCATGTGATTGCTTGGAGAAATTATATTAATAAATGAGCCATAACTTGAAGACATAATAAATTCTGTTTGAATGAAATTGTAGGATCAATTTCTCTTGATACAGAGAAATACAAAACCCAACACCAAGAATACATTATGAAACTGAATTGTTGGGATGCCACATTGTCCCACTAGGCACGGAAATCATACATGTTGATTGGTTCCCTTTTATATATACCCAAATCTACACTGGCTCATCAGGATCAGCCATATCTAGGCTGATGATGCTAGCTGAAATCCGTAACCATCGGAAAATGAATAAATCAGTGCCGTCTGGATGACATCAATTAATGCAGACTCAAAAACTATAATTAATCGACGTAGGATATTAACAGCAAAAAAAGAAACCAGATTGAGAAAATTTTCAAGTTAATAATTAAATTGGAAAAACAAGTCAAAGCTCCGTATGATTGGGGTTCCTCTATGAAACTTCCTGTGAATGGTATTAGGTGACAACTTCAGAATAATGTGGCCTTAATTAGACTAATATTAACCCACCATGTGTTGCTATGCTAATCCCTTTAATTTATTTAATCAGTACTTAAACCCTATAAAAACATGTGCCTGTGTTAAGGGCATGTAAATAAATTATAAATATAGAAATCTCTCTTATTGCTTTAAACAGGTATTTAATCAGAGGTTATGGGTTTCTAAAGAGGCACCACTGTTCCCTTGCATGTGCCTTGCGTAGTTTCTCTTCCTTATTTTGTCTGCTTCACTGCTTCACATATAAAATCTCATTTTTATTCAATCCAAAACCAGCCCAGTAACAGTTTCTTGATTTCCTCTCTTTCAAACGCAATCACCAAGCATGTCTATTCCTTCTTCTTCTAATGTTTGGTTGGCTTCTTACGCTAAACTACGGTTCTTTACACGTATAAAACGATTCTTGCAATCAAAAACTTCGCAGAAAAGCAAGCCAAGAACACAAATTTTGATTGATGACAATTGTAATAGCAATAAAGAAGTAGTTCAATTTGCTAATACGGGGACTGGTGAAGGTGATAGAGATGATTCCGTTATTTTACAAAGATCAGTAAAGAAACTTCACTTTGGAAGCTGGGAAGAGAGAGAAATGGCAGCTTTGGAAATTGGAAGATTAGCCAAAGATGATGTCAAGGCAAGAAAGTTAATAGCTGAGCTTGGTGTTATTCCCGTACTAGTAGATATGGTAGCATCGGAAGTAGCTTCCCGGAGGCGAGTGGCGGTCAAGGCTTTGATTGAACTTGCCAATGGAACTTACACGTAAGCTTTATTTGGTGCTCTTAATATTATTAATTTAATATGTTTCCTTTCTCCATTAAAACATTACATTTTCTCCCCTGAGGAGGAGAGACGGAAAAGTCAGCGTAGAATTTAGGATAGTGGGATGAGATAATTTTCATACTTCCTCCGAGCACTAGTTTGGTCCTTTTCATGAGTCATTAGAGTAATTGGTTTGGAGTTGGGAGATCGGGAGAGGGACCATAGACCACAAAGTTCCATAATTAAATTTATTAAATTAGCAAGTTGATATTGGAGGTCAACGAGAGAAGTTGGCAGCTAGCCATATGGTCCATATGGTTCTATCATCTCACGAGCCGAGCTTGAACACTTCAAAGCTCGACTCGGCTCGGCTCGTTTCTAAACCAGATTTCCATATACGCTTTAAACTGGTGCCCCGAATTGACTTTAAAATTTTGTGGGTTGAAAGTGGAGACCTTTTTAATAAGGAATAAAGTTAGAGGCAGAGTAGTTAGCCAGTGGGCACACGGTACTTGGCCTTCCAGGACCTTGTAGTCTGGACCAGATTCTCTCTAACTGCTTTCCATGACTTATTACTAGTTAAGCGTCCATAATGTCATTTAATATGATCGATACTTGTAAATATTAAGATTCTGTCAGTTTAATCTTTGTGTTTTACGTCAATTTCGTGATTTATCTGTTTTTGCTTGAATATCTTCTTTTTCAGGAACAAGGCACTTATGGTAGAAGCAGGAATACTGTCAAAACTTCCTAGAGATATCAATGTTCTTTCAGAAGAATCGACTAGAAATGAGTTCGCAGAATTAGTTTTGTCTTTATCTTCTTTAGCAAACACCCAATTCTCAGTTACCTCATCAGAAGTTGTGCCGTTTCTAGTTGCAGTTCTTGAATCAAGCTTGACTCTAGAAACCAAAGACTCATGCTTAGGCACGTTATATAACCTCTCAACTGTGTTAGAGAATGCCCGACCTTTGATCTCTAATGGAGTAATTCAAACTCTTTTAAGTCTAACACCAGTGAAGGAACTATCAGAAAAATGTTTAGCAACATTAGGCCATTTAGTAGTGACCTTGATGGGAAAGAAAGCGATGGAAAACAACTTGAACGTGCCGGGGAGCTTGATAGAGATATTAACATGGGAAGAAAAACCAAAATGCCAAGAATTATCAGCATATATATTGATGATCCTTGCTTATCAAAGTCGAGCTCTTCGTGAAAAGATGGCGAAATCAGGGATAGTACCTGTACTCATTGAAGTTTCATTGCTTGGAACCCAATTAGCTCAAAAGAGAGCTTTAAAAATGTTACAATGGTTCAAAGACGAAAGGCAGATGGGGCCACATTCAGGGCCGCAAACAGGAGGAAGGGTAGCAATGGGGTCGCCCGTAAGTCCAAGAAAGAGTGAACAAGGAAAGAAGATGATGCAAAATTTGGTGAAACAAAGCCTTTATAAGAACATGGAGATGATAACAAGAAGAGCTAATAGTAATGCTTCTTCAGGGGAGTCTTCGAAACTAAAGTCTTTGGTTACCAGCACAAGCTTTAAGAGCTTGCCTTGCTAGAACCATATATATATATATATATATTCATATAGCAATTCTTTTTTCTTTTACTTATCCGATGGATACATGCGTCTTCCTTTGAAGAATAGCCGACTTTACATGCTGCTCTGTTGACCCATAAAAAGAAACCTTGAAAAACAAAAGACAGCATTCTACGTAGTAATTTCCACGCTGGATTTACAAAAATGTCCAATTAGAAGCCAAGGCATTTTTTCAGCCAAATGTCCAGAAGCAATCGATCGCCTCACTTCGCAAGCCCGATTCTTATTGGGCTTTTGAGGATGAACTCATCAATCCAGGTTCAAATGTTTAATACGACCCGACCCACAGGAAAATTGGGTTCAAGTTAATTTCCTTTTTCAGGACAAGAAGCATAAATCACACGAAGGCGTAAAAGTGTAATAATGTGCTTTAATTAATTGCCTATAAATAAGAATACCGCACCGTATGTGACCATCTGTTATACTTTTGGTCTAGGGTTTGCTTCTCTTATCACAATGGATTTCACAAACAAACGCAAAGCCGAGGAAAACGGTACCACCACCGCCTCCACTTTATCACCGTCGCAAACCGGCGCCTTATCCCCGCAAGACATTCGCAAGCTAATCGAACCATTCACAAAGGAACAACTTCTCGGAATCCTTGAAACCGCCGCAGCGCAGCACTCCGACGTCCTCGATTCAATCAGGACCCTTGCCGATAGTGATGTTTCTCTCCGGAAACTCTTCATTCGAGGCCTCTCTTCCGAGACGACAACGGAAACACTTCGCAATCTGTTTAGCAATTACGGAGAGCTCGAGGAAGCTATTGTGATATTTGATAAGAGTACAGGTAAATCGAAAGGGTTTGGTTTCATTACGTTTAAGCATGTAGATGGTGCTTTAATTGCCTTGAAAGAACCTAGTAAGAAAATTGATGGAAGGATGACTGTTACTCAATTAGCATCTGCTGGTTTATCTAATAACAGCAGCAATCCTAGTGGCGGTAGTGATGTTTCATCGCGAAAAGTATACGTTGGGAATGTTCCTTATAATATCCCTTCGGAACGACTGTTAGCGTTTTTCCTGAATTATGGTGAAGTTGAAGAGGGGCCTTTAGGGTTTGATAAGGCCACAGGGAAATCCAAAGGTTTTGCATTTATTATATACAAGAACGAGGAGGGTGCTAAGGCTGCAATTGCTGATCCTGTTAAAATTATTGACGGTCATCAAGTTGTTTGTAAAATGGCTGTTGATAATAATAAGAAGGCTAAGACTCATCATGGCGGTGCTGGTGGTGGTGATAATAATGTCCCTGTACAACAACCACCATCACAGCCTCAGCCACTGCAGCAACAACCACCACAAGTTTCGATGGGTGGGAATCAATATGGTGTTCCAGGGAATATGCAACATTATGGAGGTTATTCTGGTAATGGCTATGGGCTGAATACTTCTTTGCCAGTTGGTGGAGGAGGAGGTTACGGAGGTGGTTCGTATGGGTATGGAGGGGGACCAAATACTGGTGAGTTTGGTGGGTTGAATAATGCAGGGAACTCGATGTATAGGATGAACCCAAGTTCAGGTGGCATGCCTTCTGGGGTATATCCAGATGGTGGGGCTTATGGATTATCTCAGCCGCATCAACCCTCTCCATTACCCCCAAGAGTTCCACCGGGAGGGATGTATCAGGGCATGCCTCCATATTACTGAGGTAAAATTGTTGTTGTTTGCCTTGCAATTTCTCATGGATGTAACATCATATTTAGTATATTTGGTGAATAATATGGTTTTTTTTTTTTGTTAGAGTCGCGTCATTTTAATGTGGGTCACTTGGTAAGTAAATTTGATTGTGCAGTTGGTTTGTCTGTCCTGTCATAAAATTCAAAACTTCTTATTTTTCAAATATTTTACTTGATCTGAAATTGCTGGTACTCTTTGGGGGTGAGTTGTTTCTTTTGATGCTCATCCTGAGTTTGAATGGCTATCTGATTTTGGGTGTTCTGGTTTTAAGCTTTTGATCTTTGTCTGCTCTTGTTTTCTGCTGCTTGGTCTTTGGGGAAGCATTGCCCTTCTCAGTCATGGTTGAGTTGTCCATTTCTTCCTGTTTTTGCTGGTTTACTATTTGCTGCATGTTTTACTGGTAGATGCTTCCTCCCTTCTTGTTATAACTTGAACTGTTCATTTTTAAAGCTCAAAGGACTTGTTCGTTCTGAACATATCTCAATCTTCTTTTTTTCGATATTTATATTCTTGTTTTGATATTTATCCACATGAGTTGAGAGTTTCCTTATTAGTTTCTGGTCTTGTCTATGCTTGGTATTTTCCAGAGCATTGTCTGCAACACCACCTGGAACTTAGTTTCCATTGTCCTTGTAATGGTGATGTTTCTGGATGGTAGATGTGTTCCCCCTCCCTTGACTTGTTATTTGATTAGCTTTTATTATTGTTGTTGTTGAAAACAGTTTTATTGCATCTTTGAAAGTTCTGAACTTTTTTCAATTTTGATCATCAAACATATAGTTAACTTAATGGGATTTTTTCTTTTTTGCCTTCTGTTCTATATTAGGTTGGTACGTTATACGTTTTTTTGCCTTCTGTTCTATATTAGGTTGGTACTTTATACGTTGTTTAGCAATTTTTTTTTGTTTTTATATATGTTTGACATTGAATACTGGTTTGTGATCTGATGGGTATTTGCTTCAGGTGTGAGAGCTTCTTGGCCACAAATGCTTTAAATGGTTGTCGTGATTTGGTGAATGCAGACAATGAAATCTTTCGTTTAATTATGTGGACTGCTGTGCTTTTGTTGCTGCTTCATTCATCTGCTACCATAAGTTGTGGTTTCTCTCTGTGATGGATTCTACTTGATGTGTAGAATTAGTTTAGAGGCTAGTTCAGTACTTTTTTCCGAATGATTGCAGAACTGTTACGGTGTTCCTGGGATATATTTGTCTTTAGTTTGAATCTCCTTCCCTGCTTATCACGATGTTTTTGTGATATTTGTGTTACTACAAGCTATTATGTGATATTGATATTCCTTCTTTGGTCTTGCTCCCTTATGATATTAGAAATTAATGTTAATTATTGAGGAGTATTGTGTAATGTATCTTGTTGCTGGTGTATAAGATATGATCTCTGTGCATATCCAGGAAACCAGGTACATGCATGTATTATTTGTAGACTTCGACTTGAATTACAGCACACCCTCTATCTTTTCCAATTGACCTAAAATCCAGTTTAAGCCTTTGAGCATTTGATTGATGGGTCTTACTATTGTGATGGTTTAAGTAATAATCACCAATGCATCGTTCGAGTCAAGCTGGGCATAAAATGCTTGCTTGAACAGATCACATTGGGGTTTCTCTAACCACAGATGGATTTTGAGATTTTTTTTAAAAGAAAAACTGTCTAGGTTTCACTTCGTGCAATAGACAATTGCTAAAGAATCAATTGCAACAGCATGCATCTTTCACTTGCATTTTGGAAAGAGGTTGTTGTTTTTGTGCTTTGAACTCTTGATATACAACTTAGCAAGGGAACAGATTTGCTGATGGCGCCAAGGCTTGCAACTTACTTTGATGCTCTTCTTTATTGTCATTGTCTTCTCCTATAATATGGAATCACAAAGATGCTTCACGTAGTTCCGTATATCATTACATGCCTTGTTTGTTTTATTCCTGTGTAAATTGATTCAGTTGAGGGTGATAATTCATTCTGCCGATCTTCTCAATTATAACTCAAACATGCACCATTTCATCCTTTTGAGCATAGCCCGTTGGTTTTTTTACCCATATATGTATTTCTAACAAAGCTTGTAAAACTGTGACGAGGGTTGAAGATTTTAGTCATAGCATGCACCAGTGTGCAATGAGAATTTGTGGGTATTTTGCTAGTTGAAATGTTTGCGTTTGATTGTTTAGTTTAAGTAGGTGCTGTTAACCGATGAGTTGGAGGTTGTGTAACTTTGAGTTTTGATGATTGGAAATCTTTTTGTTTAATGTGATATTTTTCTTTTACTGCTTTAGGCTGGGTCTGTCCTCCTAAGTGCTTGATTCCACTTTTATGGTTGCCGTGTCACTGTCGAAAAGAATATATTCTTAAAAAGTTCACCTTGGAATCTTTTGGCGTGTTATGTATGTCGTTATGTTACTGCTTATGCAGTGCTGAAACTGGCTAATGATGTTTTTTTTCTTCTCTATGGTTGACGTTTCATAATGGGTTATCCCACAACATATTGTATGGCAACTTGAAGTTGGGACTCGCATCTGTTTTAACCAATACCTTTATGACTGCCTGTCTGCTCCTTATAAACCGCCCCTTTGCTTCATCGTTGATGTAATTTATGGACTTAAAGCGAGAAGCAGACTTATGGTGTATGGACTCTATAGTATCTCCTTTTAAGGTTTTTTGTAATCGAGAACGGAGCGGTGGCTTATTGGGCTGCCGACGATGAAGTGAAGAAGACAATCAGGCTTGTGATCATCCTTCGCTTGAAGACCAATAGTGACCGCCTAATGTATGAAGTTGCCTGTTGAACGTCTTTTTAGGAATAAAGCCATTGGAGCAACTTTATGTGGGGGTGGTCTCTCTCTACTCATGTTGTCGGAATATATTCTTTTTGATCTTCCGGTTATCAGTCGCATGCGTTTGATAGGATGCTAAGCCAGAATCCAATTCTATCAAACTTTATTTAATTGGTTCTCTTATTTTGTATGGTTCATGGATATTAAAATTGTTATTTCATCGCCCTAAAATATTAAGTTAAATTATGCTGAAAGTTGCTGTTTTTTAAAAATTACGTGTAATTTGTATCATTCCTAACCCGAAGAAGGTTGCATGTTACGTTCTATCTTTTTGAGGTGTTGCTGCTTTTATTTATTATGTTAACATTTCATCGAACAAGTGATTGTAATCAGCGCTTGTAAGCGGTGGTTGTATTTTGAATGCTTTGATCAATGAAGCAAATGATTGCTTGAAATGCAAGTAGTTCATGGTAATTCCTGGTGAACGCAGGTTAAAAAGGTGAGATGCAGATGAACCTGATCATCACCCGATACCTATTGGAGTTTATACCCCTTATCTACCGTTTGAGATGACAAATGTATTTTATCGAAGATATATGATCTCATTTACTCGAACTAGAAATGCATCAGCCCCGAGTCGAACCTGGGTCACTAGTGATGATATGTTGAACATCCACCACGTCCTGGTGTCCCATCCAATCCATTTAACATAACCGACACAAACCCATGTAATGGCAAGATGGGCTTAATATCTGATAATATTATTAATGTTTGCAAGTTGAAACAGGTTGCTTTTATTATCATTGTATTGCCGAAACATGATTGTCAACAAATATGTTTTTGTACCTGTACAGTCCAAACAATTGTAATCAGATCAACGTTGCCTCTAATAATTTGGCACTGCTTTTTGCAGATTCAAATTTAAATAAAAATGTACACCAAAAACAATTAATAAGTGAGACTTTACTCATAGTTCAACACAATCATCATCATCATCCATCTCACTGTCCCAGTCCAGCTGAAAAGAACTAGCCGACTTCATCAACTCCGTCAGTCCAGTGATGTCTTCCAAATAGGTTGGATGATTAATCGCTCGCAGCAGGAATTCTCTACCAGTTCTACGATATTCAGATACCACCTGTAAAGCTCATGCCATCAGTACTTCTCACGAACAATAACGAAAAATATGAGTTGAGACATTTTCTTTCTCGATGAAAACTATGACCCAAGAAATCTAACCAATTCACGCTCGCACGTACACACCCACATATAGAATTATCATGCAACAATTCCAGAAACTACTAAAAGATAACATGTTCAGTGAATAATCAGTGTAATCAGTTGTCCCTCGATTATATCTCAATGCATGAGAACTTACAGTGCTGCAACAAGCAGTGCAACTGTTAGAAGCGTGCCCTACAAGTGTCATTTGGGAAAATTGATGGAGAGAACCTCGAATCTGATGGGGCAGAATACCAAGAGCTTGCTCATTGCTTCCGTTGTTACTGGAGCTTGCAATCTCACCTTCTGCAAATATCCTGCATAGCCATACAAAGAAGTTGAAATCCGAAATCAAATGAGGACTTGCCAACTCTTTATTTTAACAAAACAAAGTCTTTCCAAATGAGGCTGGTTTGTCTATTTACCCATCAGGATGATGCAATATGTCGACAAAAAGTTCAACTGCAAGAGATGAAGCAATAGGAGCAAGCCCTGGACGTGTGACAGTGCATTGCTGGTCCAAAGTGCGATTAGCTGTTGACTACACATGATGACAAGAATTATAACATGACTTGACGTAACAAAAAAGCAAAAATCTTAAATCTATCAGAGTCTGGTTAATTACATCAGTTGGTGCAACCACATCATTACAGAAGTAACAACCCAGTCTCAGCCCTCCATTAGCGACAGCAAGGTTGCTCATAGCAGTAGACAACACATTTTCAGCTTCACCCCTTTGCTCATGAGTGGAGCTAAGTGGACCAGACCCATGCCGCATAACTAGAAAGCTATCAAACCCTAAAGCTGCAGTTATAGTAATCTGCAAAAAGATAAATCATGACAAAAGGAAAGAGAATCAATATCAAGCAATAAACGATGCACAATTTAACTATTCAAAGACAAACAGACTGATCCCTCTAATCAATTAGACATAAATCTGGTGCCAAATTATCATAAGGACTATATGAAATGCTCAACGTCAAGAACTGTTACCTTGTTAGCATTTGCACAAAGCAAAGAAGGAAGCCATCGGCTTTCTCTGGTATCAGTCAACAGAAAGACTGCATCATGAGAGTCAACTAAATCATGTAGACGTTTACAATCTTCAAGCACAGATTCCACTTCTTGGATGCTCACAGGATGTCCAGGCATTGGTATGGCCATAACAACACCTTCTGCTTCCTGATAAAAAAAATATGAAAGATGAAAAAGGACAAGACCTGAACAAACTTTTGATGAGCCTTAAATTTGGAAGTTAAATAAATTACCACAGCAGGAAATATTCGCTTGAGGCTTTTAACTGCTGCCACAGCTTTAAAATCACCTCCATTGAGGCAATCATCAAACGTATACAGGGACTGCCTTAATGGGTTAGACATTGCAACCCTGCCATTATCCAGGAGTGTGATTTTTCGAATTCCCCAAGACTGCAGTTGAAAGTCTTTTAGAACTCTATAGGGTAGTATACAGTAACCAATCTAATCATGTCATGATCACATACCATAAGCATGCGAGCAACCTGGCAACCAAGTGTACCTGCTCCTAAGAGAAGACACTTGGTAGAAGATAACTTATCCAAGTTCAGCGAAGGCAAAGCACGCCATCTCATTAGTTTTAAATTCAAATCTGCGGCAGATACAGCCAACCTGTAAAAGTATACTGCAACATGCTAAAGATAAAATGGAAAAATAAAGCAATGTGGCAAGGAATGGAAAAGAGCAGATACAGCCAATCAGTAAATATATTGTGCAACATGCTAAGATAAAATGGAAATATGGTAACCTGCAAGGAATGGCAATAAACATACCTTGTTGGGTCCATGGACTGGGCAAGGTTAATAACCCTGGATGTTTGTCTACCTTTGTTAAGTTCCCATCCTACTGCATTAGGTACACATTGAGGATCTATCCATCCTGGGTATATTATTAATTAAATATCAAGTCAGTAAAGAAAAAATGATTAAGCTGTATAAAATCAAAGCACCAATTAGCATCCAGCTGTTGCCCAATTTCTGCTGCTCTACCTTGAGGAAATGTGATTAGGGCTTCACCAACAAGGGAAAATCCCAGATCAGCAAAACCACGATTCTCTCTGTAGCACAAAAACCGGATAGTTTTAAGATTCCATCTCGAACAAATCAGCACTAGAAGGTTGCGAAGAGGCCAACCAGGATTATTCGGAAGATGACATGGGTCAAAGAAACCAAATATCACCTGCTAATTGCAAGCATTTACAAGTAGAGCTCCTTTTAGGAAGAGGCATCAATAAAATATTAGCTAATAAAAAAGAACTAGTCTATCATCCTAACTTTGTATGAACAAGAAAATACTTGTACAAACCACTCAATTGCCCAAGAAATTGAAGGGTTTATAGACAAACCTTTTGCCCATCACCCTGGCATTCGTCCCAGTCCCTTAGATGCCTAATAGTAGCCTTGGCATTGGGACCAATGCAAACCAAAAAGAAAGGTACATCTGCCATAGATTTGAGATAGTAAGTAACTGAGATTTCAGTGTAATGCATCACATATGTACTAAAATTGTAGGAATTTACCAGCAGTTGAGCTTGAATTACGCCAGCTGTTACAAGCAGCTGACACAGACTCTACCTACATGTTTCAAATAAGCAAACATTGACAAAGTTAGTAACAACACATGGTTGACTATCTAAAAGGCTAGAATATTTTATAACTTTGACCATAATTGAACGACCTCTTCTGAACTAAACCAAGCAGAGGCAGGCTTCAAGTCAACAACAGTTGCTGGTGGATCGAGCACAAGAGCAGGGAAAGCAAACCAATAACGAAAGCTCCACTTCTTCAAATCAGCAAAAGAAATAAGAAGGAATCTACATAATACTGCAGTATCCTCCAGAGCTTTTCCAGTACGAATGTCATCCCAGATCTAGATCATCCACCACATAGAAAATGAGACTATAATCCACCTAGCTCGTAATAACCTTGTTAGGAACAAAACAAAAAACCTAAAAGAATAAAATTCTTGAAAATTCATCACCATTGGTAAGAATTCCATTTCTTTCAACATGATTATGACATGAACACAATTATACAAAACTCAAATGTTCGTGTAGTATTCCCTGATTGTTTCCAAAGTTGTTACCCCTAAAAGGGGTTACAAGATTCACAAACTTGATAATGGAACAGACTAATTAAATAGAATCCAATGAAGGGATAAATAACAACCTTATTGGCTTCTTTCTGGAGTAAGCTTTTCCTATCCAGGGCTAAAGCATGGAAAGCCTCCAAAGTATTAGTATTGTATAAAATTCCAGGAACAGCACACCTGTTTCTGTTGCTAAATGCTTGATGCATAGAAGATGATTCGTCAATTTCACTTCCATGACTAGGCAAGGACTCGGCTAGTATGTTAAAGCGATTTGACAGTTGGTAATGCGAGCACGGCCCATAGAAACCTGAAATTTTATATGTTCCTAATATTTTTCAATATCAAAATTAGAAAGGAATTATAAATAACAGAATTTTAGCAGAAGAGAGTGTACCAGAAATAAGAAGGGGAGAATCTTCAATTCCAAATTTGTTGAGTTTTAAGGAAGATAATCGGTGCCAGAAACCCTCCTCAACTGAGCTTTGAAATGGTGCGAATTGAATGATAGATCCAGCACCACTCTCTTTATTTGGCATTTTTAATTAAGAGTTATTAGGGAAAGTTCAAAAAAACAGCCCGGGAAAGTAATAGGAAAAAAGAAACGGATAAACCAAAAAAACTTGCTTAGAGCAAAACACTAAAAAAATCACAAACACAAAAACAGTAAAATAAAAAAAATCCACAGGGATCTGCAGGGAACCTTTCATGTGATTAACCGTTCCAGGTAACTGATTCATCTGTTTCTCACGAAGAAGAGGGATCCAAATAGAAAGAAAACTGACAGCAATTCATTGTGATTCTTCGTTATTTTGGGAATGGCAAATCAAAAGAATGACAATAATAATTAAAAAAGAGTTAAGAGATAGAGATCGCAATCAAATGATGGATCAATTGAAACAATAAAATAAAAAACAGTGTGAAATTAAACAATACCTGTCAGGAAGTGAAAGACTCAAAACTAAAGTAACAGATGAAAAATCACAACAATTGCCATATACAAATACCGCGAATAGACGGAATCTTAATGAGCAGGTGATTCGTTTCTATTGGAAATTATTTTGTATTATAATACTAGACTTCAAAATTGATGTGCAGAGATAGAGAGAGTCAGGGTTTGGAGGCCTTACTTAGAAAAAGAAGAGGGCACGAGACACAGAGAGATGAGGTCGCTCAACACACTTATCTTTCAGGTTTCTTTACATCTGTCTCTACTTCTATCTCTGTCTTTCTATTTATGACAATTCTATTAAAATTTATATATAAATATTAATTTTTATTCATCTATCATAAATATAATTAAATAATATTTTTTTGTTTTTAAAAAATTAATTATTATCTAATTTTATTTACAAATAATAATAATTTTAATTCATAAAATAAATTTATACTAACTTTTATCAAATTTTAGATAAAATAACAATAATTTTAATCTATAGAAATTAATTTTTATCTAATTTTATATAAAATAATAATTATTTTAATTTTAAAAAATTAATTTTCATTTAAATTTATATAAAATATATTAAAATTATTTATTTTAATTTTATAGTAACAATTTTAATTTTTAAAATTAATTTTAATAATATTTTTAATTCAAAAAATAGTTTATACTAATTTTTATTTATATAAAATATTAATAATTTATAAAAATTAATTTTTATTTAATTTTGGTATAAAATAGTTATAATTTTTAATTTATAATTTAATTCAGGAAACTAATTTTTAGCTGATTTATTTAAATTTATAAATATTAATTTTTATCTGATTTTATCTTAAATAATAATAATTTTTAATTTTTTAAATTTAATTTTATGTAAAATGATAGTAGTTTTAATTTGTAAAAACTAAATCTTATATAATTTAATATAAATATAAATATTTTTAATTTGAATTTTAATATTTGTTATTGTAAAATTACTTGATTAACATATCATATACATATTAAAAGTGGGAAAAAAAAGTGAAAATATAAGTCTACCCCTCCCTCTGTAATTTTAATAATTCAAAGATAAATATAACTTTTTTAATTTTAATTCAAAGATAAATATTTTTTTAAATTTTATATTAAGATAAATATTACTTTTTAAATTTTATAAAAAATTAATATAAAAATTAATATAACAAATAAAAATAATAAAATAAAATTTTGTTTCATATAAATTAGTAAAAATAAATTTGTTAATTGTAATTAGTGTATTATTTTATATTTTTTAAACAATTTTTTAATTTAAACATTACTTTTTAAAATTTATCAAAAATAAATATAAAAATGGATTTAACAAATATAAATAATAAAATAAATTTTTATTTAATGTAAATTAGTGAATAAAATAAATTTATTAATTGTGATTAGTATATTATTAAATTATATTATACTATATTTTACGTAATTATCTTATTAAATTTAGAAAATTGATAACTTAATATTAATTAAAATTATATTAAATTATATTATATTTTACATAATTATCTTATTAAATTTGAAAAATAGATACTGTTGAACCTTAGGGGTCATTGATTTTAATTTTGATGTTAAACGAATAATATTTTATGAAAATTATTGAAATTTTGAGTATTTTAAGTTTGATCCGGGTGTACCAATGTATGGTACTGTAACATCCTCATTTACACTACCATGATAAACAAACACATGTTCTATATTTATTTGATCATGCTTGATTGATTAGTGCATGAATGAGATATGATACATGAATACTTTGATATGATGAATACGATATAAAGTGCTTTATGGATAGAGGAATTTCATATGATATGGAATTGATAGAGAACGAAATGAAAACAAAATGAAAAGATGAGTATAGAAGTGAATATGCACCAAAGATGTAAATCAAGTATGTTTTTGTTGAATGCTTTGGATTATATGTAAAAGTGATGCCTTAGAATGTTTAACATGTTCTTATATGATAAAATATAGTTTATGATGGTTAGATACAAATTAAAGTAAAGTTAGAAACAAAAGTATGTAAAATTGTAAGTTATGACACAAATGGTATTTCATGAAAAGTGAAGGTTAATATTGGAAACTAATTTTATTTATAGCTTATGTCTATATCATATTGATGAGTGATAAATACATTCCTTATGTAAACATGATATAAAATAATGATACAACAATAAAGATATAAGAAGAAGGGAGCAAGTTGGGTAAGGAAGTGTTATTAGCTTGACAAATGGCACCTTATGAGTGGTTCTTCTTATATTTAAGTCAAAAATTAAAGCATATTATCTTAAGGATATGCATAAAACATTTTCCTTATCCTTTT
>CANYBF010650955.1:0-13571 GCA_948192965.1 Dalechampia spathulata
TCATTCCATAAACTCTTTATGGATTCTTCTGCACTGTTCCAATATCATGGACTTCAATATATAGTTTAATACTCCAAGTAAAACAAGTTCATTCAAAACATTGTACTATATAATGAATAATGCCTTTATTAATGAAAAATGCATGGTACAAATACACAGGATGCTCTAAATCATATACTAACAGAGGTACCCCTAGGATATGAACACCCAGTAGACTTTGTGGAAGGCTAGTTGATATGGCCGCAGAACCAATTGATCTACACTTATGATGAGACTGGTCATCCTTATGAGAGTTCCTTCCCGGTGCCGATAAGGAGTAAGATAGAGTTTGATCCACTGAACACTACCCATGTGAGTACATGTGTTTTATATTTGCTCTGACATTAGTAGTCTTAAGTGCATTTGACTTATGCAAGTACCTAGGGATGCCATAGCTGATGCCTCAAGCCTTCTGACAGGGTTGTGCTGCTACCATACCTCTAAAATGCTGACTGTTCAGGTGAGTACCTGCTATAAATATGAGTGCATAGAAATGCATGAATACATGACTTATATGCCTATATGCTTGTGTTTACAATCAAGCCCCAGTCTTAATGATGACCACTCCGTTGAAGATGATGCTTAGAAAAGATGTGATGTCAGATTCCCATATGCATGATGTCAGAATTCTAAAATTTCTGTATTAGAATAAGATGGTGTGTTATAGTCTAGCATTACATGCCTAGTACGCTAGGGTTGTTGCGTACTAACTGTGAAAATAGATAAAAGCTTGAACTATTTATCTTTTAGATTTATTAATGGAATCCAAAGTTGCTTGCTGCTATAAATACCCTATGTTTTATGTTTATTGCTAAAACATAACCCATTTGCTTTTCTGTACATAAAGTAGATATACAATGACTCAGCAATCATTATCTACTTTTCACGCTCTTTCCCGTCGTTGGGGCAATGATGAATTGAGTCGATTAGGAGAGATTAGACCCCAATACTTGAGGACACTTCAGCAAGTTTCGATCAACAACACTTTTTTGCATGCTATCGTGCAATTCTGGGATCCGATGGTTCATGTGTTCTAGTTCAGACATGTGGAGCTATGTCCGATGTATGAGGAGTTTGCTGCTATCCACGTAGTTACTTGCAAGATGTCGATAATGTTGACAATGCATGCATCAATAGGAGAAGCGGAATTGTACCTGATGAGGACCTTCAACATTGATCTGACTATTATGAGATCCTTCTTGGCTACAAAGGATTCCATAGATATCATTGCTCTTTTTCGGCTATGTAGCCAAAAGTCAGTTGATACCCCTTCATGGCTGAGGGTAGCGGGGTTCGGATTGCTGGTGCAATTTTTGTTTGTTGATCCATCTGGTCATGGAGATTTATTGATTGGACCTGTGTTAGATCAGATGATGTAGGATCAAACCTCTATTTCTATGATAGTAGCAGAAATGATCATCAGACTGGACAGAGTGAAGAGAGGACTATCTGAGCATTTCAGTGGTAGTCTACTTCTATTGCAGGTAATGATTATAATATGTCCTTGTAGGTGTTCAACTTAGAAAAGCTAAGTTTTTTGCCCTAATTTTTGCATGAGTTGCCTTTTGTAAGGTTTTCGGTTCATTGGGTTATTGATTTTATTTCAGACCCTAACTTTTCCCTGAACTGCCCCCTTGGGTTTTTAGCTCAGTTGGTCACTCTAATTTTTGCCTGACTAACCTTTTGTAAGGTTTTCAACTCAACGAGCTTTTATTTTTATTTTTTTCATTTTGTTTTGTTACAGATTTGGCTTCAAGAGAAGCTTGGGATTTTAGCGCCGCCAGCAGGGGACCCATAAAGATACCTCCCTCACAGCCACATGCGAAGGGGTTATACCTTCAGCAAAGCAAAGATGATGACATTCCAAGGCTGGATTGATTGGATGGGGACCCAACCTGAGAGCGAGATCAGGTGGAGCTGTCCTTGGTGGCGCATACAGCATGTGGCTGTAATGACCTATATAGATTGCATCCCACTGTCGAGATTTAGGCATTGCACACACTACAACCCTGCCATGATCTATTGTCTGTATGGCCATTGATAGACTATACCTTGACCAACAGAGTTTGAAGGAGGAAGGTTGGTGCCTCACTTTATGGAACATGTGGAGAGGACTTAGCCTCGTTGTCGGATAGTGCTGGTGGAAATTCCTGGAGCTGGATCTGCCACAGATGATGAGTACAAGCAGTGGGTGCTGCGCTATGCTTGAACAATGTACTATGAGACATTATTAGGCAATAATATATAATAAAGAAAGATAGTGCTTTGTGTTTGAGATTTGTATCACTTATGGCTAAGTTTATGAACATGTCTTCTATTTGCATTAATGTGATTAAAACAGTTACATGGAAAAATGTTAAAACAAACACAGAAGTCTTGGATGTACATCAGACTTAACCTCTATTATTGACCAGCCTCGTGTGAGATTGTCTGATCAACTATTTTAATACTCTTCTTTTGCCTCTAAGAGCTCTAATTTTTACATGAGTCATCCGAGTGGATTTTCAACTCATTGAGTAAATATTTTTCTTTTACCTTAATTTTTGCATGAACTGTCTATGTAGGTTTTTAGCTCACCAGGCTTTTATTTTTATTTTGCCTTTTATTTTGCCCTTTGCTCTAGATAAAATACTTCTTTAGCCAGTCAAGGTTGATAGGTTCTGAGAATTCATTGCCTTCCAAATTTGAGATGCGAACAGCACCTTTGGAGAGGATCTTTTTAACTAGGAATGGGTCTTCCCAGTTAGGCCTGAACTTTCCATGAGGGTTGCGGATAGCTAGTCTGACTTACTTCAGAACTAGATCACCTTCCTATATGGCTATAGGTTTAACCTTCCTGTTGAATGCATTTACCATGCACTTCTTGTAAGGTTGTAAATGATAGAGAGCCTTCAGTCGCTTCTCATCAATGAAGGCTAGCTGCTCGTACCTAGCCCACTTCCATTCAGCTTCTGGCAGCTGAGATTCCAAAATAACATGAAGTGATTTCAGGTCCACTTCAATTGGCAATACGGCTTCTGTCCCGTAAACAAGAGAGTAGGGAGTGCACCCGTAGGACTTCTTACAGTGGTTCTATAACTTCATAAGGCAAATGGCATCTGCTCGTGCCAGTCCCTGTAAGTTCATACGGTTTTGGCCAAGATTCGCTTGATCATCTTATTGGCTACTTCAACTGCCTTGTTAGCTTGAGGGCGGTTAGGAGAAGATCGATGGTGCTCGATCCCATATTTTTATAGCAAGTCAATAACTTGGCCTTGGAACTGCACTCCATTATCTAACACCAAGTGATGCGGTACCCCATATCAGCATATGAGATTTTTTTCTATAAACTTAACCTGCTTTGCCCCCAGTTTGTCATAGGATTCTGCCTCCACCCATTTAGAGAAGTAGTCAATGGCTACCAGTATGTACCGATGTCCATTAAAAGCATTAGGGTGTATCTCACCCATGATGTCAATTCCCCAAGCTGAGAATGGCCAAGGTGTTGTCAAATTCTGCAATTCAACTGGAGGTATGTGACTCAGATCCCTATGAATCTTGCATTCATGACATGTTCGTACAAACTATATGCAATATGTCTCCATAGTGAGCCAGAAATGTCCTTGGCGTAGGATTTTCCTGTAAAGTTCAAATCCATTCATGTGGGGTCCATATACACCAGCATGTACCATTTCAATTACTAATTCGATCTCCTTCCCCAATATGTACCAAAGTTGTAGACCATCTGCTGTTCTTGTGTAGAGAACACCCTGATGCCAAGTAAAGTTGGCTACTAGTCTATGCAGAGCTAGCTTATCAGTTCTGTTGGCTTCTTTTGCATAAGTATCAGTCTTCAAAAAGTTCATGATATCTGCATACCATGGGATTTCATTTGGTTGGTCTAATGCCATAACCCGTTCTCTCTCATAGCAAGGAATCCTCAACTGCTCGATGAATACAGGCTGAACTTGACTCTACGGTTGCTCATAGACTAAAGCCAGTGTGACCAAAGCATCAGCCATCTGATTCTCCTCATGTGGATATGAATAAATTGGCATGAGTTGAAATTGTAAACCATGAGCTTCATGTATTCAGCATAAGGCTTGAGCCTTTCTTCTTTGACATCCCACTCAACCGTGGATTGGTGAATGACAAGCATCAAATCACCAAATATATGTACATCTTGGGCACTAATCATTAGTAATGCTTCTAGCCTGAATAGACATGCTTCATACTCAGCCATATTATTGGTGACTGGAAAGCTCAGTCGCTTAGAAAGCATAATGAGTTTGCCTTCAAGAGTGATTAGCACAACCCCTATACCTACACCTCTTCTGTTGACTACACTGTCAAAGTGCAACTGCCATTTCTGGACATCAACTGCCCCTAAGTGCTCATTTGGGAAGTCCAATTCAAAGGTCTCAGAGTCATCCATCGACCTGGATGCTAAGACTTTGACAATTGCTTTGCCTTTGATCACTTTAGTTGTGATGTATTTCACATCAAACTCTGATAATAAGATCATCCACTTGGAGAGTTTCCCTACTAGCGAAGGAGTTGCATACAAGTATTTCATAGGATCAACCTTGGAGATTGCCTGAACTTGATATGACTGGAAGTAATGCCTGAGTTTCTTGGTAACCCAGACCATAGCCATGCAGAGCTTCTCAACAATGTTGTACTTACATTCTATTGGTAGTAGCTTCTTTCTCAAGTAATAGATAGCATGTTCAACTCCAGCTTCATTCTCCTAAGCCATCATAGCACCACTTACTCCTCTTCTAAGGCTAGATAGAGTAGTAGTGGTTTTTCTAGTCGAGATGGTTGCAGGATTGACGGGTTGGAGAGGTAATGCTTCACCCTCTCAAATGCAAACTGGAAATTCTCATCCCAAACCATAGGCTGGTTCTTCCTCAAAAGCTTGAAGATGGGCTCATACATGGTAGTGAGCTTGGCGATGAATCTACTGATGTATTGGAGCTGTCCCAAGAATCCCCTGATTTTGGACTCAGTTCTGGGAATAGGCATCTCAATGATTGACTTTGCTTTATCAGGATCCACTTCAATACCCCTCTGATTGACAATGTGAACCAGTAGCTTGTCGAATGTCACCCTAAATGTGCACTTCTTTGGGTTTAATTTAAGTCCATATTTCTCAACACGTGTGAGAAACCTGTCAAGAGGTACTATATGCTCTTCTCTGGTGGGAGACTTCATCATAATGTCATCCACATAGACTTTGACTTTTTTATAGATTAAATCATGTAACAAGGTTGTTATAGCTCATTGGTAGGTAGCATCTGCATTCTTTAAGCCAAGGGCATGACCTTATAGTAGTAGATCCCCCATTTTATAATGAAAGTTATCTTCACTTTATCAGTAATTGCCATCAAGATCTGGTTGTACCCAGAGAATCCATCAGCGAAGGAATACATACTGCTAGTAGCTACACTATCGACTAGCACATCGATATGGGGCAAAGGAAAATCATCCTTTGGACATGCTTTGTTCAAATCCCTGTAGTCTATGTAGACTCTGACCCTTGCTGTCTTTCTTGGGGATTGTAACCACATTGGCCAACCATTATGGGTAGTCAACCACCTCAAGGAATTTAGCATCCAACTACTTCTGGACATCTTCCTTGACCTTCTGAGCCAACTCTGGTTGGAGGCACCGTAGTTTCTACTTAACTGGCTTGAACCCCGACTTAGTAGGAATTCTGTGTTCCGCGATGGATCTGTCGACACCTGGCATGTCTTCATAGCCTATAGCAAAGGCTTTTATGTGCTTTTTCAATGCACTGATTATTTCTATTCTCTCTTTAGAGGTCAAGTTTGATGCAATCTGGAGTAGACATGGCTTGTCATCTATGTTAATGTTAACATTTTCAATGCATGATATGTTAATGTCAAAAATGCTCATGTAATGCTTAAGTTCATGCACAATGCTATTAGAATACACATCACAAACATAAGCAAAGTTGTTCTTCATTGCATTATACTTATTTAGAATTACATCATCATCAAACAAAACAGAAATAGGGACATCAGTGTCCTCATACAGTAATTCCTCAAAAGTACTATCCACTAGTGTGGCTATATCTTCATAGACCTTTGGCAGCAGCAGGTCTTCCATGTCCAAGCTCTACAACTTGGCTCCCAGTGCGGCGATTGTAGTGATTTTTGGCTCCAGGCGGCTGGTGGTGAGATAAGCAACATCACCAAAGATCTGGAAAGCATCATCAAGGCTGATGGTGAAAGAATTAGCAGTCTTCTCTATTATTGTCAAGGTTGATAGGTCACAAACGTCACCAAAGATGGTGAACTGTTGCTTAAAGAAATCGTCTGAGTTAGGTAACTCATGAGCATGGTTGTGCTGTGCCTCTCCCTGGATGAAGAGAACCATCTTGCACTCTTTTGGCTTATCTAAAGTGTAGGGATTGAACCCAATGCAGTACCTTTCTTCCCACATGGTTGTAGGAATATCGAACTCTACCAGACCCTATTGGTACTGGCCTAAACCCATACCAGGCATAAAGTTCATCAACTGCATCATCCTCTCCATAGCGAGACTCGATTGGTATGAGTATGACTCAGGTTTTTGGATGGTAGCAATCTGAAAACCATTCATGAGAGGGACATCTTCCCTGGTGCAGGCTAAAGCAACCTCATCATCGGTAGCAATGGTAACCACACCCTCATTATGTGGAAACTTGATCTTTTGGTGCAAGGTAAATGGCACACCTCCCAAGGGATGGAACCACAGACGGCCCGTTGGTGTTGCTGGGAGGATAGCACCAAGTCCCAAATGTTAATATTATCTTGCATCTTCTTCAACTGCTTGATAACAACATTATCAGGCTAAGCAGTTTGATCAGCTAGTCGTGGAGCTGGAACATTGCTTGGACAAGCCTCATCTCTAGTGGGTCTAGCCTCGGTCGGCTTTTTAAGAGCTTCTAGTTTCTTCCCAAGGTCAGGAGGAGTGGACACCTTACTGCTATGATTCATGTTGCAGACTCGAGAGGACATCTTATTGGCACCTAACCCTTTCTGCTGCTTGGGCAGTTTTGGTGCTGGCATAACTGTCTTGGGGGTCTTGGCTAACTTACCCTTTTTAGAAGCTTGATCCTATGATGACTCAGACTTAATGGAATCCTGAGTAGCTATAGACTCATCCTCTAAACTATCATAACATATGTCAATGGCACCAATATCAAACCTACCAGCGGGTAAGAAGCTAATAGCAGTCAACTGCGTAACCCCCTTACTGCTGAGAGGAGAAAAGGAGTTCAAAACCAGGGATTCTGGCAACCCTAATTGAAGCATGTAAGTGTGGTTAGCTTTATGGTAGTTAGGCAATGGGTTTGTTTTGGTTGATGGCTTGGATTTCTCAGGGTCTTCAATCTCACCGGAGTCGATGAAGTTCTGAATGACAAGTCTGAGGGAGCAACAGTCATTAGTGTTGTGGCTATGATATTAGTGGTAGTGGTAGTAGGTTTTGGTATCTACTGAGGCTGGGGGTGGTGTTTTGAAGTTTGGCTCAAGTGGCTTGATGAGCTTGGCTTTGAGGAGGTGCCCAAAAACCTTGGAAAGTGGCATTCCAAGATCTGAGAACTTATGGGATGGGGTAGTATTTTGGATTATGGGATTTGGTGTTTGCAGGGTGTTGATGTGGTAAGGCTTCTATTGTGTTTGGGTGTATGTGGTGGTTTTGAGCTTCTGGAAGGAAAGCTCCTTTTTCTTACCCTCAGTCTGCTCAATGCGTTATCCCACTAAGTAAATGTCTCTAAAGTATGGAGCGTCTAATATTTCAGCTTATCTTGGTAGAGTGGCAGTGACCCCATGATAAGCTTATTAATCATGTCAGATTCAGATGGCTTCTGTCTGACCAGTGCAGCTTTGTCCATCCAACGACTGAAGTAATTTATAAAAGACTCATTGGTTTTCTGCTTAACCATTTCTAAAACCATTAGGGTTACATCAAATCGGCACTTGAACCCATATTGTTTATAGAAAGCAGTACAAAGAGGCTTCCACTCTACCATGGTCATCTTGTTGAGACTGTGATACCAGGCTAACGTTGGTCCCTCCAATGAGATGAAGAAAAATTGAACTATCTAATCATCTGACAAGTCTATAGTGCTCATCATCATGGTATAGGTCTTCAAATGGTTCTTCGAGTCCCCAACTCCATTGTACTTGGGAACGTCTGGGAGTTTGAACTTGGCAGGGAGCCCCTTAATAGCACAGACTAAGAACTCATCAAATTCTAGGTTAGACCCTATGCCTTTGGTCTTCATTATGGTCTGAAGCAATTCTATCTTATTTTCTAAGACAGTGGTCTCAGACTTCCAAACATCATGCATATAGAGCGAGACATCATCATCAGTCTCCATATCATATAGGTTGACACCCTTCCCTTTTTCCTTGATTGGAGCTGGTGGGGTGATGAATTATGTAGGACTAAGAGACTCTCAGATCTGTTGTTGCAAGAGAGTCTTGAAGTCATCATTCAAGAGCTTGGCCGTAGATTGGTTGATGAGCTTCTGAACTACAGCAAGTATGGCCTCATCCAATGTTGAGGCAGTAGGGGAAAATGATGTTGCGACATTCTTGGCATTCTGTGAGTCTGACATGATTCTATACATGATAGAAAGAGTAAGCATGGACGCATGAGTATGCATATGGTGTTGTGTTTGATGTACATGATGTGACACATAGAATGTATGTGTGTCTTATGCTAGGAAATAATACGATGTCATGGTTGTAATAAAGCGAGTTAACATGTGTATGCGTGGATGCATGTGATGCATCACGTAGGATGTATGCATGTCCTATGCTAGGAAACATCCAGCGTTATGGCTGCAAAAGTGAAATATGTTAGAAGATTGCATGCATGTATGTATGCGTGTTTGGACAGAAAACATGAAAACGGTTAGCAAACACGTAGCATGCAGCATTGCTCCCTTCCAACCTTATACCTCCATGAGAATTGGTCCATCCAAGTTCTCCTTTTCCTAGGTGGGATACTAGCTTGAAGTTACACTGGGAACTCAAGGCACAATTTTCTCAATAAGGCAAGCAAAAAGGGTTGATCGTTGCCCGATCATATGAGGGATTATGGAAAAAACCTAACAGTATTTTGACCTAGCCATATTGCTATGATAAGTGAATGTTGATGGAATTGGCATAAGGTTTTGCAACCATACAGAATCATGAAAGGATTCTGACTCTTAGCAGATCCATATGTGGGAGGAAAATAGGCCAGGTCTATGCAAATCCATTGACATGATAAGGCAAAGATCCACATAGCATGTAATAAGGGTCCTAGTTTGGAATGCTGCTAGGCTTACTACAAGGCTTTAGTCCAGTTTTGAGAACAGGCTAAGGTCCCCTGCCATGTTGTCCATAACCTATCCAACCAAATGGAATCATCAATATAGGACTATACCTCACATCTATCCATCAGGAATCATCGACGGTTATCAATACAGTGCAGTGAGTTATGAAGGTAGATTTGCTTTTCCAAGGAGTCGAATGGAGTACAAGGTACTCACTTACTCACAATCACCGGCTTGACACAGGAGGTTATGTGGTGTATGCAAACATGGACTAGTGTTGTGATACATACAATTAATCTAACTATGATGGGAAAATTGATATGAAAACTCTTAGATGCCACCACTCTTTTGCCATAATGTCCCCAATGGAGTCGCCACTATGAGCATTGATTTCTGCCAACCTAGAGCGAGGCTTGCGATGCTCATGGACCAAGGACCGCACTTAGAGCAAAAGCACAGTCTTCCCAAGGGGTTCCCTTGGGGAATGATATAGACTCAAAAGAGTCGCATGGGAGTCATCATCAGGTGGTTTTAGATTGGTCCAACTGACCCATAGCATTAGTGCTAGTTAAACCCTTCAGAGATTGGGTTTGAGTGGTAGAGATCTATTTCTATGAGTTTCTAAAATCAATTTTACCATTATATTTAGAATTAATTGTCTTAAGCAGGCAAGCATACAAGCGTATATATAGACACACAACGTGACATGTGATTTGGCATTGCATGATTGCACGTAGAATGGCATATAATGCTATTTGGCATTTGGATGGCATGGCATATGCATGGCATGTGAAGTAGCGATAAAATAACATGGCATATGCATGATATGTTAATGTGAATGACATATCATATGCATGATATGGCAACTTAGCAAGATATATAAGCATATAATCATGGCAAATAGCACGTATAGCGTAATACGTTTAGCATTTTTGATGTTATAGAATGTATAGTGTATGCATGGTATATAAAGTGAATGGAATGGCATATGCATGACATGCAAAATAGATGACATGGCATATGCATTGCATGTGGAATGATGCAAAACATATCATGTGCATGATATATGAAATGAATGGCATATCATATGCATGACATATCATATGCATGACATGCGAGGTGATGCAAAACATGGCATATGCATGACGTGTAGCGTGACATACCATATGCATAACATGTGAAATGAATGGCATATCATATGCATGATATGTGAGATGACATATAACATGACATAGGCATGGCATGTGAGATGATGTATATCATGTGCATGACATGTTGAGTGGATAACATGGTACACGCATGACATGTAAAGTGGATGACATACCATATGCATGATATGACATAGCAATATGTGTGTGTAATGGCATGACATATGCATGACATGACATAGCGATGTGTATGTGAATTGGCATTCGATATGGCATTTAGCGTGGCATACGACATGACATGGTATATATGGCATGGTATAATGGCATATGATATGATGATAGCGTGTGATATGGCATGGCATAATGACATGGCATAGCATATAGTATGGCAAATGGCGCGATATTGGATGGCGAGTTGGCATATTTTGATTGTATTTAGCATATTTATATGTATAAGCATACGAAATACAATATGTTATGGCATGGCATATGCATGACATAGCATAATAAGGGTACACACGGGATTTTAAGGGAATTATTACAAAACAAATAATAATCCTATCCTATTACACAAATGTCCATGCATACATAATTTTTGGGACGTTAAGTAACATCCCATCCTCCTCGGGTACTATTCTGCCTCAGGTTGTACGAGCCAAAATGCATGATGGAATATTATGCAAAATAAACACAAATAAATTCATTAGTAGCAAATGAATTTAGGATTTATTTGACTAGTCCAATGCTATATGAAAACATGAACCAAGAGTCAAAATCTAATTAATTGTTAGGCAACAATCATGCGAATTTATATGAGCCGGATCATGAGAATAAAAATAATTTTAAGCAAAATTATTTTTGTTTGATCATGAAAATCAATTGGGAGTGCTAACATCACTTGGAATAATTTGGAGATAGCCCCTCAATAAATTTGAATCCAATCCTATCAAAAACCAAATTTATGAGTTAAAATAACATTTAATCATAGGAAATTAATTTTGAGGTCAAAATTAATTAAATGTAATTATTTTATGATAGATCTAATACACTTGAGCTACTGTGAAGCATCAAATGTTACTGGAAAAATCAAATCGATTTTGAAAAAGAGCAGAAATTTTAAGATTTATGCAAAATCCATAGGAAAAGTGGAAGAAAATTGAAAAATTACCTTGGAGCAATAGGTTTTCTTCAAGATCTTCTTTCCAATCATGCTTAGAGAGCCTAACTAAGGTTAATTAGTCTCTAAACCTAAGCAATTAATTAATTAAGTGCTTAATTAATTTGGAAAATATTTTGGCAGAGTTTTGGCTGCCCTTAAGAGCAAATTTTAGATCCCTTCAGATGAACCCCAAGCTCTATATTTATAGAGCCAAATTAGAGTTTGGCAAAATTGTAATTTTTAGTATGGATTTGAAAATTTTAAGGCTATGTGCACCACACATAAGGCTATGTGTGCCACACATAGCCTATGTGCGCAGCATGTAGTGCTACATGCTACGCATATAGTATTTTGACCCCTCGCATGGGGCCCACTAGGGTTACATCGGGAAGTGTGCCTCATGCCCCATAAGCATCATTTTATATGCCAAGACATTATACAATATAGCTCACATCCTGTTTGATCCCAAGAAGGTTCCCGACCAAATGTCTTTTTATGCAATATGCGTAACACATTGTGCTATATGTTACGCATATAGCATTTTGCCCCTATTCATTTTGCCTCATTCGGGAAAAATGAGATATGATCCATAGGTCATATAAGCATCATTTGACATACTAAGGCATTGTGTAATGAAAAGTTTTCCGGATTTAGTCCGGAAGGTGGGCCCCACCAAACATCTTTTTTTCTTGCATAGTACTATGCACTAAATCCATTTTGCTTGCATATTTCACCTCGCATGGGTGAAATGCAATGCGTTTCTTATATCAAATAAGCATCATTTGATATATTAGAGCTTTATGTAAAATAGCTCCTCATTAAGTGGGCCTTGGGTGGTGGGCCCCACCTAACATCCTATTTCGGGCATATAGTGCAATATGCCCAAAATGCAAGATTTTGCATGCTATGCGCTCTACTCCTAATGGGCATAGTGAAATGTATTCTGTAGGCACAGAATACATAAAAAGGCTAAAAAAGATGGTGGGCCTCACTAACTGTAATATGCTTTATACATCCAGAGCACTCATAGAAAGTCGAAGAGGCATATATACACTACCGGGGTCAATATTGGGGACCTGTACCAAGCTGAATCGACAAGAACCCGAAATCGCAAGTGGCTGAAAAGTCAGGGCCAATAGCTGATTATTTCTGTTCTCTCTTCAGAGGTCAAGTCTAATGCAATCTGAAGTAGATAAGGGTTATCATTTATGTTAATATTAACATTTTCAATGCAAGATACATTAATGTCAAAAATGCTCATGAAATACTCATGCTCATGCATAATGCCATCAGAATACACATTGCAAACATAAGCAAAGTTATTCTTCATTGCATTATATTTAGATGGAATTACATCATCATCAAATAAAACAAAAATTGAGATATCAATGTCCTCATACAATAGCTTCTCAAAGGTGCTATCCACCAGAGTAGCAATGTCTTCATAGACCTTTGGCAGCATGTCGCACCCTAATTTTGGACTGGCTTTGATTCGGATCGATTCCGAGTTGATTCTGGGCCATTTAGGGTTCTTTCGGACCATCCTGGGTCCTTTCAGACTGGGCTAGGCCCGTTTAGGGTTTCATTTAGCATTTTTGGGAGGATGTACGATCGCATATGTCCCATTACACGCCGCATATGATCATGTGCGTTCGCATATGTTTCATTACACAACATGTACGATTGCACATGTTCCCGAGGGCAGACCTAATTAAACCCTAATCTGCCATTTGGCTGGAGGACCGGAATTCGAGACATGAAAAAAACCTAATCCCGAAAGCCGTCAGCAGCCGTCAAAGGTGATTGAACACTCCAAAAACCTAATTCCAATAATCTTAAACCTTTAGGATTAATCAATTGGTACTAAATCAATAGACTTAGGCTAATTTTAATGTGGAATACTTGA
>CANYBF010651006.1:0-10351 GCA_948192965.1 Dalechampia spathulata
CCATAAACTATAAACTCATACTGGTGCTCCTACAATTTGATTAATAGAACCTTGATTGCGAAGTCTACCACCGCTACTTCGGCCTTTGCCTCTACCTCTGCTAAAATTACTGGTCTATGATGCTCCAATTATCGATCAAACTATGGGATTCTACTGATATGATCTACCTTCAACTACTATATGAACTGGTATCATATTATTGTTAGGACATTCTCAAGCATAGTGCCTTGTACCTCCATAGTGATAGCATAACCCATTCCTATTCTATAAACTTCTAAATGATTTTTACCGCACGTGGGATATAATCGAAGTCATATCTCAAAACCACTACGATTAGTAAACTTTTCACTTTGTGCTCTATGTGGTATCGAGGGTCTAAATCTATATGGTCGTAATGTAAATTACCTTCCAAATCTGCCCCTCTTATGTGAATTGGAAGAAAAACTAAGACCAAACTATTTCTTAGCCTACGAAACTCGGTTCTCATCCTCTTCCTGAATAGTGTGCTCTTGGCTCAAAGCATTCACCATCAATGCTGAGAAATTATCATAATTAAATCTCTAAACTAGAGTTCTAATTCTAGGCTTCAAACCCTACTCAAACCTCTTACATCTTTCTCTCCTAGAAGTTAGAATATTCCAAGCATAATAAGCCAATCGGGTGAATTCTCCATCGTATTTTGCCACCGATAAATTTACCTATTTCAATCCCAAAAATTCTTATAATTTTTTATTAGTATACGCAATAGGAATATATTTCTACCAGAATTCCATCTGAAAATCTGCCCAAGTCAAAATAAAAGGGTCTACTGAACCCTATAGAATAGTCTTCCACCACTCATATGCATCATCCTGAAGCAAGGAAATGGCATACTCAAATTTCAGCTCATTGAAATAGTTCAGCTATCAAAAAACCCTCCGTGTATGCTCTAACCACATCTCAGCCATATAAGGGTTAGTTATCCCTAAAAAATTAGTAGCCCATAAGTTCTCAACTTCTTAAAATCCCACTTTAGTTCCTCTCTCTGAGTAACTACAGGTGGAGTTAGCATAACTTGTTCAGGCTATCCTTGAAGAGTACAGATAAACTGTACAAACTGAGTAACTATTGGATCTACTCTAGTAACTGTAGGCTATTCAACTGGTGGTACTCATTCTACCTATTCCCGTTATTCACTCTATCTTTGCTCACCACTAGTTCGATAACTAGCCTCAAAGGTGCCTTCCTAAGGATTAGAATTACTTTCATCTTCCTCACCGATAATCATAGCTCTATTTGACATGATGATTATTTTAAAAGATTACATAAAACAAAAATAACATCTATCAACAGTATGGACTAACAAAACTCCTATTCGTGTAACTTCTACTTTGGCAATAAATACAATCATAAAGTGAGCTAAACCATAGCTCTGATACCACTCTAACATGTCATACCTTCTGCAGTGTAACATGCTCCCGTAGCATGATTACCAACTCTTTACTTTATAAAGTTGATAATCACCCTACAAAGGATTTAATACCTTAATCTATTAAAATACATTAATTAAAATTTTTTTATGCACATAACAAACCACCATCTATAAACATTCCATTAAATTATTTATTGAGATAATATTATCAAACAAGCATTTATTATAACCATACTCTTTTAACATTATTAGCATACACACATTACTTCATATATTTATAGACATCCATGATGGTTTCGTTATATTGACTTCGTAAAACACAAACATAGTAGTTTATATGTTATAATGATTTTACTGTAAATAGTACCTAAAGAGTAAATTGCATGAGAATCGAAGAATAAGAGACTGCTTCAAAGTCTGAGTCCACAACGAGAATCACTACCTCAGAGACCTGCATTCATCAATTGACAAACGTTGAGTATAAAACTCAGTGATGCTAATAAAATAAATAATCATAAATCATATAATATCAAAGAAGCATCATTTTATCATAGTCAAAACATTTCAATAAATTTCTTACAGTAATAAAATGTGTTGCTAACTGAATAACATTATCACTTGTAACCACCTTTGTTGTTTATCTATGAATTTCTTACATACCCATCATCTATTCATAACCATTCATAGTACAATAATAGTTATAACATTTCAAAATGATATTTCATCAATAAATGTTAATGCAATGAAATATGCCTTTGAGAATGCAATTTATGAATTGCACTCTCCCTTACTTTTTCCTTTACCATTTTCATCTCATTAGCCCTTTCTCATTCTAGGGCCCTTTTGAAATTATACACATTTCTATATTGGGTCTTTCATTTCATTTCTATGGTTCAACAATTAAGAACATGTGTCACTTTCTTTTCCTTTCCATTAAATTTTCTATGAAAATCCATTTTATAACCAATATATTTTCATTAAACATTTTCTCACTTTCGCTCATTTTCCTCCTTCCTTATTCCTCTATGAGATGCCATGCCATGTTTAATACGATGATGCATTTATGATTATGAATGATAAATATATGAAATATAATATTATGGATACTTAATTAATGATAATAAATTAATTTATACACATTGTTCCTTTATAGATCAATTAATGATCGAAGAACACTAGCACAAACCTACAATCGCTTTCCCTTTGTCTAACTTTTCTGGTGGCATACATTGATTATCCTTGAAACCACCTAAATCATAATACAATGTCCATATTTAATAAAAAGATTGAATACCATTATTAACTATTTATAACTCACACTTTTAAAATCACATTGCAGTATATATATGTATATATATGTATATTCCATTGTATAATAATAATTCACGTATATTAAGTGAGTTTATATACTAAAACATAATATCAATTAAGGAAACCACATTAGCATTTAAAAATGCAATCATTATTCATATTACCTATATTAGTTATCATATTACACAGGCCACAATATAAAATATACAATATTAAAATAATGAAATTCTTATATTATTGAAAACTAGATTTAAAAAGTTCTTGAATGATATAGTATACATATAAGAATCCATTCATTTAAATAAATGATACATATGTTAATTTAAAATCTTATATACATTAATTTTTAATAATTTAAAAACTAATTTATTTTTTTCTTCATTATTGATAAAAACATCATTAACTTAAAATAAATTTAGTATTATAATAAAATAGACTCAAAAAGCTTCTTAATAATGTATTATACTTATATTAATTCATTTATTAAGATAGTTAACTAATGTAGTTAATTTGGAAGTTTATTTAAAATACTTTCTTTTTAACCTTTAAGAATTAACCTCTTTTAAATTCATGTTTTTTGAATCATTTAAATTGCAAACTAAGCAAATTTAGTATTATTACAAAATAGGTTTAATAAACTTTAAGTTAGTATATAATATGCTAATAAAATTACTTATTAAAATGCCCAATTAGGCTACAACAACTGCACTTCACATTCACCAAACGTATAATCCACGTTTCTCATTCATTTAGATCCAATAAATCAATTTTAAACAAAGCCATACTCATACCATTGAACCTAGATCCATAAATCTTTCTAAGAATACATTACATATTTACCAATTCAATTAATTAAGCCTTAAAATTATAAGTTATTGCAAGATTCCAATGTACCTCCCTTAAGAAATCAAAATGTAATCTAAGGTTTATTCATTACATGCCGCATACCACCACTCTAAGTAATAACCATACTTATATTTGGAAAATACTTAAAATTAATTAACCTTTCTAACCAGCAAAAAAATTAAGTCATGAACACAAGAAAATGGGTAGTACCTTAACCCATAAACATTATGTACTACCAAAACATTTACCTTAGTCCATTTCACTCAATCCATTCATATTTCTAATTAATCATCACACGCATACATTAGTTTATACCTACCAAATATCCACATATATTCAAAAATATCTCAAAATACCATATACTTACACAGCAATCATAGTTTCACTTCCAAATACTAAACAATTTTACAATAAAATAGTATCAAGTAAATAACTACTCGGCAATAACATCCCCTTTTCCTCCACCTCACAAAAATGAGGGCATTTGCACACATACACATTTGATCAATTACTCACCTTAGGAAATTTCTTCTTTAGACTAATGATATACCTTATGGCTGGAAAATTTGGGGAACCGAAAATTATGAAAGAAAAGTAGCTAGAATCGCGCCAATAGGATTCCACCTTAACCCATTCATCGATTCCTAGCCAACTTTACACATTCACCTTACTGGATCTTCTTAAGCTTGATTTACAAGATAAAACATACATGCATGCTCTTTTGAAGATGGATTAATCAAAGAAATGAAGAGCAGAAAATAGAGTAAGGTTACGATAACACAAAGAGAAGAAGGAAAGTAAATAAAAGTCCCACCAAAAATTTCTCACCTTATTACAACCATCAATCTTCAATAAAATTTACCTATTCTTATTGCTTGATCTTTCTACACTTAATTTTCAAAGCCAAAACATACTTGTATATAACTCTGATTGAGATTCGATCAAAGAAATAAAGGGGTGAGAATGGGTATTTTAATTAAACAAGGAAAATAAGAAAAGAAGTAAATTTTATGGTGAAAGTTGAGTTAAGTGAAGTGAGGTATTAGTTTAGTAAAGCAAGAAGAAGAAGATGAGGAGGATTTAGTGTTTCGATGAAACAAAAGGAAGAAGAGAAAATGAGGGCTATGGTGGAAATGAAGACAAGAAAAGAGTGGAGGAGTGGTCTTCTTCCTAATTCTTTTTAATTAAATAGAATGGTTCTATTGATTTATTATGCTCACTCACACACTCTAACATTCACTCACCACTAACATAATTTATATAATATATATATAATACACTATATACATACAAAATACCTATGTATATACGCCTACTATTACAATTTCCACAAACATAAAATATAATATTATATAATATAATATATTATAGTATATATATAATATAATATAATATAATAAAATATAATAAACTATCTCCATAAATACATAGTATATATGAAATACAAACGTATTTATTATACATACTTGAATGTTTTTTTAGCTTTTTATATTTATAGATATACATACCTTTTAATCTCCATTTAGAGTCTACATTTACATGTACATATTCATATTCAATTACTCATACATGCAACCAAATTTTTTAATCAAAATACACGTAAATATATTTAGTATTATCAATGTCTTATCTATCTCACCATCGTATCATTCATTATGCAGTGATCCTACTAATTATCATCATGTTGACATCAAACATATATCAAATGGTACGTCATTATTTTACCTATCATATTTATGTATCATGTATTTATATAACATAATTTCAATCATATGCACATATATAAAGCAATACACATCACACGTATATTCAATACAATATATTAAATGTAAGGATGTGACATATTTTAAGCTTTGCATGGCTTGTGTAACATTTACATGACTTGTATGACTCATTTATGATATTTATTTCACCAATTTACTGATCATAGGATCATAAATTTCAAGGGTGAGGATTAATCTAAGAATTTTAGAGGGTTAGAAAATGGGAATAAAGGGTTCCATCATGCATTCATTCACAGAGCATTATTAGAGTATCATAATAGAATTAGGTTAGGATTTTAGGGTTTAAGGGGACATAGAGAGAAAATAAGATTCATTTTGTATGATTCATAATCCTTTCTTTTGTATCTTTTTCCTTGTCATAGTCTTTCATCAAGATATTGAGGAAGTAGTTGAGGAGGAATCAAAAAGAGTAGAAGGTAGAGCAGTAAGAACAATAGAATTGTTAAAGATTCTCTTTATCTCCATCTCTTTCTATTTTAGTTTTAAACTCTTATTTTTTGTAATCCCTTTCATTATTATGTTCTTTATTTTATTTATTTTTTAGTTATGATTTGATAGTAGTTTGTAAGGATTTGATGATGTTTGAATAATAATAATCTCCTTTCTATTAGTAATTTATTTACCTTTTTATGTTCGTAAGTTGTGATTCATGCCTATGATGTTTGATTGTTAAAATGGGCCCTTTTAACATGCAAACATTGAACTAGTTCTGTTAATCACTTTGAAAGAAGGTTTACCTTAATCGAATGAACTTAGGAACACTAAATTGTAACTGCCTAGACATCGGAGTTAATTAATTTGGAGGCATAAAGTATGGAAATTAGACTTAATCACTAAAGTTAAACTTAATAGTCGTAAAAGTATGGTGTTAGCTTAGCTTCAGTAGGTAAATTACACTTTTGAAAGAAAGAACTTTACATTTAAACATTGCTTTAAAATTAGTAATTAGACTATTACTGAAAGGGTTTTATTTATGTTTATATTCATTTATCCTTATGGTTAATTTTACATTATGTATACTATATTAGTGGGTTAATGATCTAGTTAATTTAATAAACTTTATCTTATACTTGAATGTTGAGTCACCTAGATAATTGATAAAATCAATAGCTAGTACTTATCCACTCTTGGTCCTAGAAAATGATACTCTAATGATATACTCGTGATCCGTACTCTTACGATGGCATGATTACAATCTAAGGATTATAAATTTAAAACTTGTTGAATTATTATGCATATTAATTTAGACCTATTTACATGCCAACAAGTTTTTAGGGCCGTTGTCGGGGACCAACAGTGCATTCAGCTAATACTAGTGATTTGAGAGTAGTTGATTAATTTAGAATTTTATTTTTATTTTAATGAATTTTGTTACTAACTTTTTTCTTTCTATTTTCAAAATAAGTACTAAGTTTAACATATGAGGAGAGCCCTCAATGTTGAACTCATATCAATTGATTTGGAGATAGAAAGAATTTCATGCAAACTTAAAAGCTTAAAGAATGACATTAGAGATGGAGAACAGGCCAGCTCTTCCAAGGCACAATGGAGATTGCTAGCTCAACCAAAGCCAAATCTAAGGGAGCATTGTTATGCTCTAAATTTACAAACCATGATGACTTTTTAGGTTTAGGGTCAAGCTAATTACCTTAAATTTAGCATGTTTTAATGTTTTGATGTGTTGTTGTGTAGTGTTGATCTTTTATTTTTGTTTTAATATAATTTTATATTTGTTTATTATTTAGTTCAATTATTTCATTTTATGGATATTTAGGATGTTTAGAATTAGCATGATTTTATGTATTTATCTTTTTATTTTTATTTTATGTTTAGGGTAGTTTTTATGTTGCTTAATGTCTTATTTTAACTTAATTTATGTTTCATTGAGGATAATGCCAAAAATTTATTCGGGGTTGCACATTACATGCATTGCATTGTATTTTATCTTATGCTTATTTCATGCATCATGCATTTCCGTTTCATCCATTTCATGCATTTTCATTTATTTATTTTTTATATTCATTCAAAATTTTTCAATTTTTGGTCTTAAATTGTATGCATATTACTTGAAGGTTGTTATAAATGAGATTTATATCTTTATTTATCACTTTTGAATATCAACTTATTATTGCTTAATGTGGATTATTTTAAATACATTCTAGAATTTTATCTATAGTTGTGTTGCCTCTCAATTATTTATTCACCTCTAAGTTACTCTTGCCAATGATTACTTAAATGTTTCAACTCATTTTGTTTTCTTATGTAAATTTGAGTAATTTTTTTTTTACTTAGATGGATATGTAGTAATCAATTGAGTTCCTTAGCTTGTTATAGTTTAGTTGGATAAATCAAGTCATGTAAATAAATAAATAATAAAGGAAGAAGTATGAAGGTTGTTATTAAAGTTTAGACCTACTCCTATGTTTATTGGTTAGTAGGTAAGGAACAACATGTGCCCCATGTGGTTTCTTAAGTCGAAGATTATCATATCCTGAAATGAGCACACACTTTGCATTCATGAGATTTCTTGAAATTATATGTTTTATATGTTATTGGTGTGAAAATGATGTGAGATTATGATTATGATGATGAGTATATGATAAGATTAGAGTATATAGCTTTAAAGTTGAAGATTGGAATTTTGATGAAAACCATAGAAACGACCCCTGAACGGCACTAAATCGATGATTTCTATGTTAAAAACATTGAATTTGATTGATTAATTATGCTCAAAGTGCTTGTGTTAACTTAAATTAGATATTTACAAAAGTTAGCAAAATTGAAATTTAGATTAATTATGATGTCATAATTAGGTGATGATGATGTAAGCAAATGAAATTAAATTAATTTTTCTTAAAAAATAAGCAATTATGAATTAATAATGTCTTATTAAGTTTATATAATAAAAATTTTAAATATTAGAAATGTATAATTAGTATTTTTCATTATGATGTCATAATAATGTCATAAAAGGCCAAGATGATGTCATAAGTGAGAAAATAGAAAAATTAATGTTATGGAAGATAATAAATAGATAAATATGAATGTAGATAGAATAATTAAGAATATATTTTAAATAGAATAATTAAATGGAAGTGGGATTGGTATTTGTAAAAGTGTATAGGTAATTGGAAAATTAGTATAGGAAATTGTGTTTAATTAGTTTAGGGAATTGATGGATGGTAATTATAATTAAAATATAAGATATTAGAATATATTTTTAATGTATAAAATGAAATTTAAGTTATGATTGGAGGATTTAAAAATAAATTTAAGAAAATAATTAAGTTTAGGGGCTAAAAGGGGTAGTTTGGAGTAGTTTAGGGACTTAAATAGGATTTTTTTCCAAATGAGACTTGATTTATCCAAAATTTCCCTTCATTTGAATCTCATTTCATTTAATTATTTGCTTCTGCCCTCATTTGGTCGAAACAAAATACTCCCCATCGCTCACTTCTCTCTTAACCTTTCATTTTTTTTTCTAAAGCTTATCTTCTTATCCTTATCTTTCTTCTCTTGGCACTTGTTTCTTCATTTTCTTTCAAACCAACCAACTTCTTCTTCATTTCTTCTTCATCTTTCTTCTACAACTTCATAATATTAAAAGTTTGAAGCAAAATATTTAAGTTCAAGACAAGATAAATCCATTTTCTTCTTGTTTATTCATGAAAGTGCATGTATCTTCTTCAAGCAAGCAAAAACTGCAAGTTCTCCTCTTCTTTTGCTTGGTTTTTAAAGTTTTAAGGCAATATAATGTTGGATTTTAAAGTCAAGGTCAAATACATGCATGTTTTGGTTCATTAAAAGAGTGACCAAAGTTCTTTCTTAAAGATCCTTAAGTGTAAGTAGCAAATCCTTGAGTTTTGAGTTTTTCCTTAAGAAACTGAAACTTTTATGACCTAAATCTTCTTTATATGGTTAGATCTAACTTATTTTAGTGCATGCATATGGATTAAGATTGTAGATCTATAAAGAGGAAGCAAAAAGGTGGTGAACCATATCAAATTTGGAGCTCAAGAGAAAAAAGGGTCATTTTTATTGAAGATTTGAGTTATATAGTTTGAAAGGTGAGTTGGTAAGTATAAAATAGTATTAGATCTATGTGTTTTGTGAATTTTTGATGGATTTAAGTTTCTGTCCAAATGGTATATAGTTTATATGATGAGTTTTGATTTTGTTTTGATGATTAGAAGGCTTAGGATTGTAAGATACAAGTAATAAAGTGTTAAGGTGTTTGTGTAGGTGTGTTGTGTTGCTTCCTTCACCTTGTCTGGATTATGCAATGAATATATTAATGGTTGGTAAGCTTGAAATATGGTTTAAGTGATAATTTATGAAAAATAGAAGATTATTAGCCAAGAAGATTAGAAACATCAAGCTTAAGATAAGTTAAAATGGATGACTTAAGGCTTATTGTCACTTAAAGAATATATGACTTAATAATTTTAAATTAAATGGTAAAATTTAAGTTTAACTTAATAAAATTAATTTTAATTAAGCTTAAATGACATTTATATTGATGAAATAAAAGAAGCTTATGGTATAAGTACAAAATTTGGACATAAAGTAAGCTATTTGGTGATTTAAAGCTTAATTTCTATTTGTTGAGTATATGAACTTTAAAAAGAATTTAATATGAATTCTGTTAAGTTTAATTTAAGAATATAAAAATAATAAAACATAAATAAAGATAAATAGAAGTATTAATATGATAATTAAGGTTGATATTAAGTTAAGTAAGGTCATATGGACTTAAGATGAAATTGACAAGTTAAGTATTAAAATTTTTGGGATATTCAGCCATGTTATAAATAAGGATTAAAATGGATATTAACTTAAGCAAATAAGTGGTATTTTAAAGGTTTAATTAAATTATAATAAATAGTATATGTTGAATTAATATAAGCCAAAGGAAGTTGATTTAAATTAAGCTTATGATGAGGTATAATTTGAGATGTTTGAATATGACTTATAGTGAGTTTAAATTGAGAACTAAAAA
>CANYBF010651049.1:0-12662 GCA_948192965.1 Dalechampia spathulata
AACCCACACTCTGAAGAAACTAAGGTCGTTTTCAACTCTGGAAAACCTAAGTTTTATTTCCTAGTTTTCAAAGTTAATTCAATTGGATTAATAGAAACAAATTAGGTGGCGACTCCACAATCCACGCTTGCTTTTTCAAAAGGTTAAAACACGTAAAAGCACGGAAATGATACGGCAGCTCACAACTCCATTATCAAACACTAAGTGATGTGGTACCCCATATCAGCATATAAGATTCTTCTCTATAAACTTGGTAACTTACTTTGCCCTCAATTTACTATAGGATTTTGCCTCCACCCACTTAAGAAGTAATCGATAACCACCAGTATGTACCAATGTCCATTAGAAGTATTAGGATGGATCTCACTAATAATATCAATTCCTAAGCTGAGAAAGCCCATGGTATTATCAAATTCTACAATTTAACTGATGGTACTTGACTTAGATCTTCATGAATTTGATACTTATGATATCACCACATAAATTATATGCAGTCTGTCTCCATGGTAAGCCAAAAATATCTTTAGCATAGGATCTTTCTATACTAGCGGGCACTGTCTATATGACTATTTTGATCTCCTTCCCTGATATGCACAAAAGTTGCAGACCATCCACTGTTCTTCTATAGAGAACTCCTTGATGCCAAGTAAAGTTAACTGCTAACCTTCACAAAGCTAGCTTACAGTCTTATTAGCCTCTTCTGGATAAACACTGATGCTCAGAAAATTCTTGATATCAATATACCATGGAGTCTCATTTTACTGGTTTATCGCCATAACCTGTTCTCCTTCATAGCAAGGAATCTTTGATTGTTTGATGATCACAGGATAAACCTGACACTGTGGTCACTCACATACTGAAGCTAGTATGGCTAAAGCATTAGCCATTTAATTCTCATCACGTAGAGTGTGACCAAACTTACATAAGCTAAAGTTATAAATCATGAGCTTCATGTACTCAGCGTGAGGCTTAAGCCTTTCTTCTTTGATGTCCCACTCGATTATGAACTAGTGAATGATAAGCATCGAGTTACCAAATACCTTTACTTCTTAGACACCAATCATTACCAATGCTTTGAGCTTGAATAAACATGCTTCATACTTAGCCATATTATTAGTGACTGGGAAGCTCAGCCACTTTGAAAGCATGATCAATTCACCTTCAAGAGTGATTAACACAACCCCTATGCCTGCACCTCTTTTATTGACTATGCTATCAAAGTGTAACTACCATTTCTGGACATCGACTACCCTCAAGTGCTCATATAAGAAGTCCAATTCAAAGTTTCAAAGTCATCCACCGACCTAGATGCTAAGAATTCAGCAATCGCTCTGCCTTTGATCACCTTCTTAGTGATGTATTGTACATCGAACTCTAATAATAGGATTAGGCACATAGAAAACTTCCTTACCAAAGAAGGAGCCTCATACAAGTACTTTATAGGGTTGACCTTAGAGATCACCTAAACTTGGTATGATTGGAAGTAATGTCTAAGCTTCTTAGTGACTCAGACTATAATTATGCACAGTTTCTCAATAGTGTTATACTTGCACTCTGTTGGCAATAGTTTCTTGCTCAAATAATAGACAATATGATCAACTATAACTTTATTTTCCTGAGTAACTATAGCACCCACTGATTCCTTCTCCAAGGTTAGATAGAGCAATAATGGTTTTCCGATTGAGGCGGTTGTAGAATCGGTGGGTTAAAGAGGTAATGCTTTACCCTCTTAAATGTGAACTAACAGTTCTCATCCTAAACCAAAGGTTGGTTCTTCCTCAAAAGCTTGAAGGTAAGCTCATATATTGTAGTAAGCTTGATAATGAACCTAATAATGTACTGGAGCTATCCCAGGAATCCCTTGACTTTGGTCTTAGTTCTAGGAATAGGCATCTTATAGATTAACTTTGCCCTGTTAGGATCTACCTCAATACCCCTTTGGCTGACAACATGACCCAATAGCTTGCCAAATGTCACTCCAAAAGTGCATTTCTTTGAGTTCAACCTAAGCCCATATTTCTCAACCCGTATAAGAAATTTATCAAGGGCAGCTAGATGCTCTTCCCTAGTAGGAGAATTCATCATCATGTCATCTATATAGACTTTAACTTCTTTATGGATTATATCATGCAATAAAGTTATTGCGACTCTTTAATAGGTAGCACTTGTGTTCTTTAGCCAAAGGGCGTGACCTTTTAGTAATAGGTCCCTCATTCTATGATGAAAGTTATCTTAACCTTATCAAAAATAATCATGAGAATCTAATTGTACCAAAAAAAACCCATCAGTAAAAGAATACATGGCAATAGAAGCTACATTATCAACTAGGAAGTCTATATGAGGCAAAAGAAAAACCATCCTTTGAGCATGCCTTGTTCAGATCCCTGTAGTGTACGAAAATCCTCACCCTGCTGTTTTTCTTGGAAACCAGAATCACATTGGCCAACCACTCGGGATAGTCAACCACTTTAAGGAACTTAGCATATAACTACTTCTAGATATCCTCTTTAACCTTCTAAGCCCATTCTAGTCGGAGCCGACACAGCTTTTGCTTAACTGGCTTGAGCTTAGGTCTAATTGGAATTCTATGTTCTGTTATAGTTCTATTGATACCCAACATGTCTTTATAGCTTAGAGCAAAGGCTTTTATATATTGTTTCAACATTTTTATGATTTCTATTCTCTCATTAAGGCTTAATTCAGATGCAATCTAGAGAGGATAAGACCTATCATCTATACCAATATTAATAGTTTTTATGCATGATGAGTTAATATAAAAAATGTTCATATTCATGCATAATTCCATTAAAATACATATCATAACATAAGTAAAACTATTTTTTATTGCATTAAATTTTAAAAGGATTACAAAAGCTCATCAAAAGTACTATATACTAAGGTGGCAATGTCCTCATAGACCTTCTGAAGAAGCAAATCTCCACATCTAAACTCTGTAACTTAAACTCTAGTATGATAACTATAATGGATTCCTGCTCAAGGTGACTAATGGTGAGATTAGCAATATCACCAAAGATCTAGAAATCATCATCAAGGTTAATGGTGGTAGAAGTGGTAGCAACCCTTTTGGATGTTGTCAAGGCTGATAGGTCACAAACATCACTAAAGATGGTAAATTATTAATCAAAGTATTCATTCTAGCTAGGCAACTTGGAAGCATGATCATATTGCATCTCTCCCTGTATAAAGGTAATCATCTTGCAATATTTCAGCTTGTCTAAAGTATAGGATCAAACTCAATGTAGTATCTCTCATCCTATATAGCTATAGGGATATTGAACTCCACTAAACCCTGCTGATATCGGCCTAGACCTCTACCAGGTATAAAGTTCATGTTACGTAACATCTTCTCCATGGTAGGATTGGATTGGTATGAGTATGACTCAAGTTCTCTAATGGTAGTGATCTGAAAACCAATCATGAGAGGGATCCTCTCTAATGTAAGCTAGAGCAACCTCATCATCAGCAGTAATAGCAACCATACCTTTATCATGTGGAAACTTAATCTTTTGGTGCAAGGTGGATGACACACCTCCCAGCGGATGAAACCATGATCGGCCTAACAACAAAGAAAATTACACTAGAATATCAAGAACTATAAATTCCACCACTGACTTGATTGGTATGATAGTCACATTGACAAAGAAGGTGTCAGTAACCTCCCACTTAGACGTATCATATACTCTAATGATAGTCTTAAATAGCTTTAAGTCTGAAAGTTGAATCCTAAGCTTGGGCAATACCTTAAGCGAAAAAATATTAATACCAGAACTGTCATCCACCATGATATAAAGAGTGGAGAAGTTCATGATATGCACCCTGATGAACAGTGCCTTATTATGATGAATACCCTCGATCGATAAATCTCCATTTGAGAAAGTAATCATGTTAGACTTCAATTCTTGATTCATCAACTAACTCTTTATATTGAAGGCAGAGGCAAATGGAAAATTCCCATACTAGAGAGTGCCTCAATGATAGCCTAATGTTAACTTGCATCTTCTTTAACTGCTTGATGATTACATTGTCAAGCTGAGCAACCTCTTTACCCTTATCAGCAGGTTATGGAACTGGTACACTGCTCAAACCAGCCTTATCAGTGTAAGGGATAAAGGTTTTAAGTAAGGAGAGGAAGGGGTATAATAGTAATTGATAAAATGTATTTATTTTCTTGTAATTTTAGGGTGTGATGGCTCAAACACTTTGTTATCTACTCTTTCTAGAGCCAACTATGCTCCTAATGCTCTTTAGGGGGAGTGACTTGTTGAGCTTGGGTGTCATACCAATAAGCTAGTCACATGGTGGGCACTAAGGTACCTAACTTCGGTGTGGGTTGTATAGGATCTTCCCCCCTGCCTATATAGAGCATGAGGATCGATTCTTTGTAATCCAATGTTTATTAATGAAAGAAGTAGCCATGTTTATCTATGTCCATCTTTTCTTCTATATGTCATTATTGTATGTTACCTTGCTATGATTGTGGGATGAAAGTTATGCTATATGCTATGCTTGCCTATGTTGTGCTTGGTTGTGCTTGTCCTAACCAACAATATAAATTCAAATAGGAGCTAAACTCTTTTAGTGCATGCAGGCTTGATTAATTAACTGGCTTGTGAAAGGTAGTATTTGAATACGAGTGCCACATGAGTTTGTAAGAGTTACCTTAAATCTAATCCATGACACGTGGTATCAGAGCTTAGACTGAGAGAGTTTAGGCATGGTGATGGCTAAAGATAAAGATAACAAGCTAGCATTCATTGAGGGGCTAGAGAATCGAGTTGGAGAGCTCAAGAAAGTTATAGGAGAAGTGCATAATGAGAAATTGGGATAAGCTTCCATTGACATGCTTGGTACCTTTTTGGAATCCCTCAAAATTATGGTAACTTGAGTGGCCAGTGGTGATGATGCGATATCATCATATGCTAAATTGATCCAGGTTATGGTAGCTTGAGTGGAGCTATTTGAGAAATTCTTGAGCTGTTCTATAATGGTAGAATAATTCGTTCTAATTTACCCTCAAGTAAGGAGGCCAATAGAGCTTGAGGGCTCTTATCCTGAAGGGCATGCAGGTACTAGTGCTTCGACAAACATTGGAGTGCGAATGGCCAAAGTCGAGGCAGTGCTGTCTAAAGTGGATATTGAGAACCTTGAAAAGGATGTCATTAATGAGAATAAAGCTGTAAGAGCATAGATGGAAGATACTTAATCTACATATGACTTACTCTGAAATGAGGTATAGGAACTAAAGAAGAAGGTAAATGAGCAAGCAAATAATGGTGGCTCTGGATCAGATGTAAGTGGGAAGCTTTTCATGGGCTAAGATTCTTAAACCAAAGATGTTTAATAGAGCTTGAGATTCCAAGGTCATGGAAAACTTCTTGTTTGACTTAAGACTAGGGGTGAGCAAAAAAATCGAAAACAAAAAAAACCAAAAAAACCAATGGTATTTGGTAATTTTGGTTCAATTTTTTGGTTTTGGCTTGGTTTTTTTTCTAAAAAATTTTGATTTTCGATTTTTGGTTTGGTTTAGATGTTGAATAACCAAATAAACCAAATAAATGAACATAAAAAGACATCATTTTAAATTAATATTCAAAACGACGTCATTTTATATTAATTATACAGTTTATAGTTTCGATTTTTGGTTTATTCGGTTTTGTACTTTTGATTTTTGGTTTATTCGGTTCGGTTTATTCGGTTTTTGATAAATTTCAGTTCGATTTGGTTTTATAACTTTGGTTTTTGATTTATTCAGTTCGGTTCAAATCTTCCACAAAACCGAACCAAATAAACCGTTGCTCACCCCTACTTAGGACTATATTTTGAAGTGATGAAAACCTCTTTCAAGGTACAATGGTTGCTACTCATACCAATGTATCTAAGCGATGATGCAAAGATTTGGTAAAGGACCAAGAAGAAGTAAATCAAGGAAGGAAAGTATGTTATCAGCACTTAGGAAGAGTTTAAGACCACCTTGAAGCCTCAATACTACCCAAGGAATGTGGCCTATAATGTGACACAGAAGTTAGCAGAGCTAAGACATACTTCTTCTATTAGAGAGTATGTTCGAAGCTTCTCCACCTTCATTCTAGACACCTTAGATATGGTAGAAGCAAATAAAGTCTACCGATTCCTAAAGGGATTGAAGCCATAGGCAAAGAATGAGCTACAGCAGCAAAGGGTGAAGGACTTAGCAACTGCTATCACAATGGATGAGAGCATAGATGATTATGCTGATAACTCCTTAAAAAGGAAATTTCCCTCTTTTAAAGTTAATGAGGGTTGAGATGAGAAGTGGAACAAACCTTTTGCTTGGACTGCTAAGTGAGGTAATGGACCTAATAGCTCTTCCTTGAGATTTGATAAAAGAGCACCAATAATTGGGGGAATAGGAAACATGACTAGTTTCCCTTCTTGAAACTTTAATATGAGGAAGTGTCGACCACAGGGGGCTATGAGCTCTACATCGGGGAAGCCTATAGGTATAAAATGTTTTCTTTACAATGGTCTATATAAAGTAGCTGAGTGTCCTTATAAGGCTACTTTAAGTGTGTTAAGGGCCATCAATGACAAGGAGGAACCCAAGGTGGAGGAGAAGGAGGATGAGCAGAATGAAGCTGCTATGGTAGGAGCTTTGGAGAAGCAAAATGTAGTTAACAAAGGTACCACAGAGAGGGGATTGATGTATGTGGACTTTATTTTGAATGAAAAGACTCTCAAGGACTTAATTGATACGGGAGCCACTGATAACTTCCTTGCCAATTCATGGGCTCCTTGTATGAAATTGCATGTGTAAGAGGATAGTGGGAAGTTAAAGGTAGTGAACTCAATGACTGTTAAGACCACAAGTATTGCTAAAGAAGTCCCTTGTCGGATGGGACCTTAGACTAGAAAAATAGATTTCATTATAGCACTGATGGATGATTTTGATCTAGTGCTGGGTATGGACTTCTTGAAGAAGAGTTGAGCTATGCTAATCCTAGCTATAAATTGCTTGCTGATGGGAGATAGACTGTGTGTGATCCTAATGATGATGAGCCTTATTTATGAAAAGAATACACTTTTAACCTTATAGTTAAAGAAGGGGGTGAAACGAGGGGAGCCAACCTATGTGGTAGTCCTAATATTACATCAGAAAGAGAGTGCATTGTATTGCCCTTCATTAATCAAGGACATTAATCACACCATCGAGCTGGTTCCCAGGACGAAGCCTCTCGTAAAGGCACCTTATCGTATGGCTCCACCTGAATTGGCTGAATTAAGGAAGCAATTGGATGAACTGTTGGAAGTTGGGTTTATTTGCCCTACAAAAGCTTTATTTTATGCTTCATTTCTTTTTAAGAAGAAGCAAGATGGGAGTCTGCAACTTTGTGTGGATTATCAAGCCCTTAACAAGGTCACGGTATAGAACAAGTACCCCATTCCACTGATCATCAATCTATTTGACCAACTTAGGTAAGTTAAGTACTTTATAAAAATAGATTTAAGATCTGGTTATCATCAAGTGAGAGTGGTTGAATGAGATGAGCCAAAGACTGCCTGTGTGACTCGGTATGGTGCGTTTGAATTTCTTGTCATGCCTTTTGGACTAACAAATGCTCCTACTACTTTTTATACCTTAATGAACTAGGTGTTCCATGAGTACTTAGATAAGTTTATCATGGTGAATCTAGATGACATTGTGGTCTATAGTACCACCTTAAAAGAGCATTACAAACATTTATGGCTAGTGTTTGAGAAGCTACAGGAGAACTAACTTTATACTAAGAAAGAGGAGTGTGCTTTTGGATAAACCAAGATTAAGTTCTTGAGTCATGTGGTTGAGCAGGGTCATATCTAAATGGATTAGGATAAGGTAAAGGTTAGGTGCTAGGTTTGTAGTAAAGATTGATAACACAGCGGTGAGCCAATTTTTGATATAACCTAAGCTCACATTGAAACAAGAAAGATGGCAGGAACTTTTAGTAGAATTTGACTTTCATTTGGAGTATAATTTGAGGATGGCTAATTGGATTGCTAATGCATTAAGCAGGAAAATAGAGTTAGTGGCCATGAAGCAACTCGCTCATCTATCCTTTAGTCAGGTTAAGACTTCTCTACGAGATTAGATAAGGGATGGCTTGGCCAATGACTCCTAAGTGGTAGCATTGATGAATTTGATAAAACAGGGTAAGATAATATAGTTTTGGTTGGAGGATGGATTATAGATGGCAAGGCCAGATCGTCTCTATATACCTTAATCAAGAAATTTGAGAAAGACACTATTGCTTGAATACCATGACACATTATGGGCAGAACATTCAGGACGGCATTGTACTTTAATGTTGTTTTCTTGACACTACTATTGGTCCAAGATGGAGGGGGATGTGAAAGCTTACATGAAGACATGCGTAGTTTTCCAATAGGATAAAGTGGTAAGATAGAAGATAGCTGGGTTGTTGGAACCTTTGCCTGTGCTAACTCACCCATGGGAGAGTGTTTCACTTAATTTCATTACTTGTCTGCTTTAAGTATGGGAGTTTGACACTATTTCGGTGGTGGTAGATAAATTCTCAAAGTATGCAACTTTTATGCTTATGTCAAAGCATTCCAAGTCTAAAGATAGTATGAGAGCATTCTTTAAGCATGTAGTGAAGTATTGGGGAGTTCCAAAAAGCATTGTGAGTGACCGCAATGGCTGGTTCTTGAGCATATTATGGGTAGAGCTATTTTAGTTATTGGGGTTGAGATTAGATATGTTGGTTGGTTTCCACCCATAAATAGATGGATAGACAGAGAGATTCAATAATATGTTAGAGGAATACTTATGATATTTTACCAACTCTAGTCACTCGAATTGGGCATCTTTTCTGGATATTGCCCAATTTTGTTTCAAAACCTAAAAAATGCTCCACATCTAACAAAAATCCTTTTGAGATTATTTCAGGTCAGCAACCATTAGTTCCATACTTTGTTGATGCCATCTATATAGGTAAGAATCTGAAAGCATTCAACTTTACAAAAGAGTGGAGACAGAATGAGATTGCACGAGCACATTTGGAAAGAGCATCACAAAGGATGAAGAAGCATGTGGATGTAAATCGGTGACCTATACAACTTGAGGTGGGAGATAGGGTACTAGTACGATTGTGCCCAGAATAAATTAATCCCAAAAATAAAGACAAAAGGTTGATACCCAAATATGAAGGACCTATGCTAGTTCTTGCTAAAGTGGGAGCAACTGCCTATAAATTACAATTGCTTAAGTAGATGAAAGTACATCCAGTCTTTCATGTGAGCTTATTACGCCCTTATCATAAGGATGAAGATGATGAATCCTACAACCAACCTACTAGACTAGTTGTCATGAAGATGAAGATGAAGATGAAGACTACTACCAAGCTGGTAGAGCAGATCTTAGCAGTGCAGAGGTTGTTAACCAAAAAAGGCTTATACATGGTGTACCTAGTCAAGTAGAAGGATGAACCAAAGATGAGACGAGTTAGGAGATAGAAGACGAACTCCTAACATTCAAGCACTTGAATGAAGATTTTGTGAGAGGTCGGTTGACAGGGTCGTCAACCATTTGAGTGGGGCAAAGTGTAAGGGATAAAGGTTATATGTAAAGAGAGGAAGAGGTAGAATAGTAATTAATAAAATGTATTTATTTTCTTGTAATTTTAGGATGTGATGGTTCAAACACTTTAATATCTACTCCTGCCAGAGCCAACTATACTCTTAATTCTCTTTAAGGAGGAGTGATTACTTGACCTTGGATGCTATCCCAACAAGCTAGTTATATGGTGAGCACTGAGGTGCCTAACTTTAATGTGGGTTATGTAATATCTACCCCTTGCCTACATGAAGCATAAGAATCGATTCCTTGTAATCCAATGTTTATTAATGAAAGAAGTAGCCATGTTTATCCATATCCTCTATTCTTCTGTGTGCCATTATCATATATTGCCTTGCTATAATTATAAGATGAATGTTGTGTTATATGCTATACTTACATATATTTTTATGCTTATCCTAACCAATGATATAAATTTGAATAGGAGCTAACCTCCTTTGGTGCATGCAGGCTTGATTAATTGGCTAGCTTATTAAAGGTAGAGTCTAAATACAAGTGTCGTACGAGTTTATAAGAGTTTTCAACCTATGACAATCAACAGCAGGCCTAACCTTGATTGGCTTCTTCGGAGCATCCGACTTCTTCCTGAGGTTGGGAGGAGTGAACACCTTACCATTTTGAGTCATATTATAGACTCAAGAGGACATTTAGTTGGAAATGATAATAGGTTTTAGTGTCTACTGAGGTTGGGGGTGGTGTTTGGAAATTTGGCTCAAGTGACTTAATGAGTTTGGCTTTTAAGAGACGTCTGAAAACCTTGAAAAGTAGCATTGCAAGATTTGAGTACCTCCGGGATTGGGTATTATTTCAAAGTATAGGATTTGGTGATTGTAGGGTGTTGATGTAGTAGCCTTTGTACTATGTTTGGGTGTATGTGGTGGTTTTAGGTTTGATGAAGGAAGGCTCTCTCTTCTTCAACCCCTCGATTTGCTCAATCTTTTAGCCAACTGAGTAAATATCCTCAAAGGCATGAAAAGTTTGATACTTTAGCTTATCCTGGTATAATGGTAATGACCCCATAATAAGCTTGTTGATCATATCCAATTTGGATGGCTTTTATCTGACTAATGCAACCTAATCCATCCATTAACTAACGCAGGATTTGAACCTGAATTGCTTACAAAATGTAATGCAAAGAGGCTTCTATTTGGCCATGGTTGCCTTATTGAGACTGTGATACCAGGCCAGTGTTGATCCCTCCAATAAGATAAAGAAAAGTCAGACTATATGCTTATTTGATAAGTTTGTAATGCTCATCATCATTGTATAGGTCTTGAGACGATTCTTTGGATCTTCAACCCCACCATACTTAAGAACATCCGGGAGCTTGAACTTAACAAGCAGCTCCTTGATAACCTAGACTGAGAACTCATCAAAATCCAGGTCAAAACCCATCCCTTTAGTCTTCATGATAAACTGTAGGTGTTCTATCTTCTGTTCTAGGGCAGAAGTCTCAGACTTGTGGATGTCATGGATATGGAGCAAGACATCAACATTCATCTTGGCATCATACAGGTTGACTGCTTTCCCCTTATCCTTCATGAGAGTTAGCAGAATGATGAAATCTCTAGGACTGAGAGCCTCCTGGATCTATTATTACAAGAGATTCTTGAAGTTATTGGACAAGAGCTTAGCCATAAACTGATCAATAAGCTGCTGAATTGCAGTGAGTGAGGCATCATCTGACATGGAGCAAAAAAGTGTCTGATGGAGATGTAATATTCTTAGCAGGCTATGATTTTAACATATTTCTGCACATGATAGAGAGAGTTAGCATGGATGTATGTGTATACGTATTCGATTGCATCTGATGCATGTAATGCGACACGTAGGATGTATGTATGACCTATGCTAGGAAATATCCAATGTTATGGCTACAAAAGAAAGCAATTAGTGAAAAATCATGCATGAGCATGCATATATGCGTATTGGATAGAAACATGAAAAGATTAGTGAACATATAATACACAATAGCATACCTTACCACCCTTATACCTCTATGAAGATTAGTTGGTCCAAAATCTCCTAGGTGGTATATTAGCTTAGAGTTAAATTGGAAACTCGAGGTGTGATACTCTCAGCATGTAAGGCAAGCAAAAGGATGATTGTTGACCAATCATATAAGGGATTATGGTGAAAATCTGACATCATTTTGACATGATCATATTGCTATGATAACAGAATGCCAATTAAATAAGCATGAAGTTATGCAACCAATACAGAATTATAAGAGGATTTTGACTCTTAGTAAAACAAGACAATATGATCATATTGCTATGATAAGAGTAACAATTGAATAGGCATGAGGTTATGTAACCATCAGAAAATCATAAAAGGATTCTAACTCTTAGTATAGCAATATGAGGCGAGAAAAGTGGTCGGATTTAGACAAATCGATTGATATGATAAAACATAAATCCATATAGCATGCAAATAAAGGGTCCTAGTTTAGGAATGTTGCTATGGTTAGCTACATGGGCTTGATTCCAGTAAGAACAGACTAAGGTCCCCCGCCACATTGTCCACAACCTATCCAACTAAATAAAATCATCAATATAGGACTATACCTAGCGTCTATCCATTCAAGGAATCATTGACGGTCCTCAGTACAAGGCAGTGAATGGTGAAGGCATACTTGTTTTCCCGATGAGTCGAATGGAATCCAAGGTACTCACTTACCTACAATCATCGATTTGATATGGGATAAAAGGTGGTGTGTAGATGCAAACTGTGTACATGATATACAATATAACCAACCTGTCGCACCCTAATTTTGGACCGGCTTGATCCAGATCGATTTAGGAATGTTTCTGGGCCAGTTCGGGTTAGCTTTAGGCCAATCTAGGTTGAGTCAGGGCTTCCTGGGCCGTTCTGGGCCAACTCTGGCTGTTCCGAGGCACCTCTTGGGCATGTGCATATGTTTTTGGTGCATGTGCATATGTTTTAGGGCCTTAGCATATGTTTTTAGGGCTTAGCATATGTTTTAGGATTTCATACGCGATCGCATATGTTTTGTGCATAAGTCATAGGC
>CANYBF010651252.1:0-20710 GCA_948192965.1 Dalechampia spathulata
CTGGAACGGCCAAAGTTGGCCCAGAACGGCCTAGAAAGCCCTAAATCAACTTGGATTGGCCTGAAGCTAACCCAAACTGACCCAGAGGCATTCCTAAATCGATCCAGATCAAGCCGGTCCAAAATGAGGGTGCGACAATAATGCTCTTGCATTACTATACCATCACCCCTTTGATCATTTAATGATCTAGGACTTCCAATTAACTAATACAAACCTGGAATATCCTTTCCCTTGTTTAAATCCTTTGGTGGTACGTGAGGAATATCCACTGAAATACCTAATCATAAGGCAATGTTCATCTTTAAGTAATAATCGATATACTAAAATAATCATTCATTATTTCATGTTGGTAATTCATATAACACTGTTCAAAACTCATTAATCATACTTATAAATATATACCATTGTATTAATCAACCTCATATCAGTTTAATTCTCTTATCTTATTATAGCATTATTGAAGGAATCATGTTACTATTCCATATATCTAGATTAATTATCATATAATTTAAATCCAATTATAACATATTTAATATCTAATTAATATAATTATAATACTACAGGAAATTGTACTTGTTAAACCTTTCATTAACATATCATAAAACTTCTTCATAACATTAGTTTGCTTATAAAAACCATAATTCTATAACCATTTTATAAACTGTTTACTCAATACGTATTTAAATAAGCATTCTTGTATTTTAAATAGTTAGTATTAATGCTTAATATTTCAATATATATATTATATAGATATTAAACATTTAATTTATTTAATTCCTTAACAAATCCTCATCACATAACCTTTTTATTATTCAGTCCAAATTGTAACATCTTATATGATTATGTTTATATGTTATTCCTGATTAATCACATAACTAATTTTGATTAAACAGTGATATTATAATATCTATTACTAGACAGTTATCATAATTTGTAATATTTTATCGTATTAAATTCTGTTTAAAATCTTGACTCATTTAGAAATCATTTGATCATCATTTTCTATATGATTATCTTACCCCTTTTATACTATTGTCAACTAATCACTGAATAGTTTATTAGTTAAAATTTTACCATCCATTCACTAAACTCTCCTCATCATAATATTGATAATTTAATATTATAACTTAATCAGATTCTAAATATTAATCATACCTATATTTTACTAAGAATAGTTACTATCAAATATAGAGTATTAAAGCAGTTAATATCATTAATTATTTAATTAGTATTTAAACTTATTAAACTTCTCAGTAATCCTTTTTCATAACTAAATTCTGTTACCCATCTTAATCCAATGATTTCTTAAACTCTGTTATTATTGATTCAAAACATTACTTATTTGGAAGTTACCATCTTACTGATTATTCTCATACTTTAAAAACACTGCCATTAATACATTTAATAATTAATCAGTAACTTACTTAAATATTCTAACGTCTTAAATATACTTAATCACACATCTAGTTTACATAGATATCAGTCTACTTATCATTTACACAGTTACTCTTCAACAACACATCATATATCCTTATCTTACTATTTCTTATAATAATGTAATCTTATAATTCAAAACATTTCTTAAATTTCATATTACAATATCAATTTCTTTATTGTCATCTTTCTTATACTGCGTGCCTTAACATACTCATTATCCAATTCTTAAACATAATCAATTATCTTACATTTCACCTTATAAATCGTATATCTATATATATTATGTACTCTACTATTATCTCAAATTTTATCCACCAAATTGAATCATATTATATCATTCATTTATTAACTTATTAATCTTCTTAATAACACTTTGTATGTTTAATTATTTAATCATATAAGTCCTCACATATATCATAGCCATATACTTCAATTACATTTCCCCTTAATACTTGAAAAACACATTCTTAAATTACCTATATGATAACAATATTTAACCACTTCATACAACTTTTTTTTAAATACTTTATATTCTTATTTTAATGATCATATAGATCTTTAAACTTAATATGGCCAAATTCTTTAATATGCATATGCTTTTCTTAATACCATATAAAAACTCCATTTTATCTTAATTAAGAAGTTAAATACTTTAATCATACATTAACTTAATTACTTATTTTATAATTTATATGTCCTATATACTAAAAATGAAGATTTAGCCTTAATCATCCAATTTATTTAACTTAATACTTAACTTTTATCATTTTCTTAACCTTTAACCTTCTGTTTTAACAAATTTATTTGTTACTATGTTAAATCTTACCAAATCCTTTAATTTTCTTCTTGAAACATTTAGCCATGATAGAAATCACAACACACACACACCCACATAATCACTAATCACTTCATTTCATGCCTTTTACATACTAAGTACTTAAACTTCAAATCAAAAACCAAAAATCACCAAATATACTAAATAATATTGGCCAAAACTTGAATCTCACCAAAAAGTCATAAATATTTTTAATCTATCACTAATTAATACTTACTCTTACTCACCTTTAACAAACCAAAAGAAAAATGAACTTAAATGCAAGCTTCTCCTTGATCTAGCTTTAATCTTCACAACTCAACTTGTTTTCAACTTGTAAAGCTTGGATTCACTCTATCATAGACATGCATGTACACCAAAGAAGCTAGATCAAACAAGAAATAAGGTTAGACATCAACATAGTTTTGGTTTCTTTAGAAAATCATGGATTTTAACAATTTTCAACTTACTCTTGAAAAATTAAAGAAAAGAAGTTTTGGTCACTTCTTTAGATGATGAAAAAGAGAATAATCTTCTGCCCAACTTGAATAATACATAAAGAGCTTGGTTGAAACTAAGAAAAACAAGATGAAAAACGAGATGAAATCTTTGGTTGCTTGAAGGAACACTTCAACTTCTTTTATAAACATGTAGAAATGAAGATATCTTGACTCAAACTTGTTCCAAATGTATGGTCTTAGCAATATGTATGAAGTTTGAAAGAAAAATCAAGAACAAGATGAAGTATTTTCAGTTTATTTGATAAAGAAATGAAGAATGTAAGAACAAAGGAAAGAAAATGAAGAAATGAAGAGATATGGAAGAGGATGTATTCGGCCAAGGATAAGAAGATAGGAAAAATATGTGATTTAGGTTGAGATAAGGTGATAAAATCATAGGGTATACATGTTCGATGTAGGGCAACCTATATCAAAACCTTAATACATATAATTATATGTATATTAAAACTTAAATATGTATTTGACTTAATTTCTACCAATCAAATCTTTATCTTATATATTTAATACTATACTTTATACTTCCATAACATATTTATTTAATAAATACCATCCTCCATCTTTTTCCACTATCTCAAAATACTAATATTTTATTTCTCTCTCCATCCATTAAGATAACGTCCTAAACCATTAACACAATTTTCTACACCACTAAGACAATTACCAATTCCACTTCTAATATAATATATTAACTTAAATCTCAACTAACTAATATTATTTTCAATTAGATAATTATTTATTTATCTATTTACATACCATAATTTATTCATTACTTATTTATGATATCACTCTTACCATATTATGACAACATTATTAAAAATACTAATTTTATTTTTCTAACATTTACATAATTTCATATACTTTTACTAATACATTAATAATACATAATTATTCATTTTCTAATACATTAGAATCATAATTATACTTATATACACACATCATGCTTACATCATCTTTACCTAATAATGACATCATAATAAAATTCCAAATTTATTTTTCTATCTTTTCTATATTATTAAACTTATGTTAAATCAATCATCTTAAACTTACTTAATTAATCATATCAAGTGTTCTTAATATCAAAATCATTAATCAAACATTGTTCAGTGGGTCCGTTTAGTGGTTTTGTCAAAATTTTCATTTCAACTTCAAAGCATGAAACTCTTATAATATTATATAATTTCCATCATTGGCATAATTTCATATTAATATCACACTTATAACATATAAAACAAGACATATTAATCAATTCATGGATGCAAAGTGGGTGCTCGATTTAGGATGTGACACATAGAAATGAAAAAACCCAGTACAGAAATATGCACAATTGAAAAAAGGGCCCAATGAAATGAAAATGGTAAAGGAAAAATAGAAGGAGAGTGCAATTCATAAATTGTATTCTCAAAGACATATTTCATCGCATTTAACAATTATCGATGAAATAATGTTTTGGAATGCTATAACTGTTATTATACTATGAACGGTTTTGAATGAATGATGGTTATGTAATAAAGTTCATAGGTAAATGACAAAAGTGGTTACAGGTGATAATATTATTCAGCTAATAACATATTTTATTTCTGAATAGAAATTATACTGAAATGCTTGATTATATTGGAAACGATGATTTTGTGATATTGTGTGAATTACTATGTTGTTTATGATTATTGATTTTACTAGTACCATTGAACTTTATACTCAACGTTTGTCAATTGATGGATACAGGTACTAGTGACATAGGAGAGCATGAGATATAGCAGTGTCAGCAGTAAGTCCCTGAGATAGCAATTTTTGGTAGAGGACTCGAACTCCATGGTAAACTCCTACTTCTCAGTTTTCATGTAGCATACTCTTTTTGTACTATTGGCAATAAAAATAGTTGTAATATATAACTGCTATGTTTTATATTTTATGATATAAATATAATGATACCACCAGAGATGTCCCTAAAATAATAAAGCAAGGTTTGAATGTCTTTACTATTTAAATATGTAGAAGCATAAATACTTGACTGATGATATCATCCCACTATATAGGTTTATGGAATGGTTATAGGTGCTACATCGTTATATGTATTTTATATCATTTATTTTAAAAAAATATTCTGCTTTTAACAGGTTAATTATTCGAATCCTTTGTAAGGTGGTTATCAATTTTCTAACTTAGGAAGTTGGTAATCATGCTACGAGAGCATGTTACACCATTGGAGGTGTGACATGTTACAGTAGTATCAGAGCTATGATTTAGCTCAATTTATGACTGTATTCACTGCCAAAGTAAAAGTTGCATGAATAAGAGTTTTGTTAGTCTTTGCTGTTGATAAATGTTATTTTTATTTTATATATTGTTTCAGAATAATTATCATGACAGATAGAGCTATAATTGCTAGCAAAGAAGGTAGGGGTAATTTTAATTTGCAATAAAGCACATCTAAGGCTAGTAATCAAGCAGAGGGTAAGCAGAAATAAGGTGAACAGGGGGAACAACCAAAAAGAGTGCCACCTATTAGACATCCTATAGTTGCTAGAGTATACCATATAGTTGTATGGTTTATGCAATTATTTTATACTCTTCAAGGATAGCCTAAACAGGTTATGCCAGCTCCACCTGTAGTTATTCAGAGAGAGAAATAGAAGTGAGACTTTAAGAAGCTGAGAACTTATGAAGCTACAGATTTTCCAGGGACTACTGACCCTTATGTGATCGAGATATGACTAAAGCATACACGAAGGGTACTTTGGTAGATGAATTGTTCCGACAAGCTGAAATTTGAGTATGCTATTTCCTTGCTCCAGGATGATGCCTATAAGTGGTAGAATTCCATAGGGTTTAGCATAGCCTCCAGTTTTATCTTGGGTAGACTTTTAGATGGAATTCCAACAAAAATATGTTACTACTACGTATACTAATCAAAAATTGCATTAATTCTTAGGATTAAGATAAGGAAACTTATCAGTGGCAGAATACGAGCAAGAATTCACCTGACTTTCTTACTATGATAGTAACATTTTAATTTCAGGGTAAGAAAGGTGTAAAAGGTTCAAGCAGGGTTTGAAGCCCAGAATTAGATCTCTAGTATAAGGATTTAATTATGATAATTTCTCAGCGTTGATGGTGAATGCCATGAGCTAAGAGCATACGATTTAAGAAGGGGATGAGAACCAAGCTTGGTAAGCTAGGAAACAGCCTAGAGGTCTTAGTTTTTCTCTTAGTTCATAAAAGACAGGTAGATTTAGAGGGTCATTTATACCACGATCACCTATATTTCGACCATCGGTACCACATAGAGCATAGAATAGACAATTTGCCAGTCATAGTGGTCTTGAGGCAGGACTTCAATTATGTCCTATGTATGGTAAATATCATTTAATGGCTTGTAGAATAGAGACAGGTTTATGTTATCACTGTGAAGGTACAGGACAATATGCTCAAGGGTGCCCTAACAGTAATGTGATGCCAGTTCATATAGTTGCTAGGAGTGGATCATATCAGATGAATCCTATAGTTTGATCGATGACTGGAGTATCACAGACCAATAATTCTAGCAGAGGTTAAGGAAGAGGTCGAGGTGGTGGTGGTATATTTAGTAGTCAAGGTTTTATTAACCAGACTGCGGGAGCCCCAATATGAGTATAGAGTCTATGATAGAGAGAGGATTTACAGGCTATGGATATTGTGATTGGTAATTTCCATATCCTTGATCATGATATGCTAGTATTATTTGATCCTGGATTGAGTCATTCATATATCAATAATACAGTTGCATGCTTCTTAAATATCACTAGTGATAGATTGGAGGTATGACATGTTATTATCTAGTCCTTTAGGGAAAGATGCTGCAGTGAACAAAGTTTATCGTCAGTGCCCGCTGGTTTTACAAGATACAGTTTTTCCTACTAATATAATCGAGATGCCATTTATAGAGTATGATATTATATTGGGTATAGATTGGTTATCTCAATATCAGGCAGTGATGGATTGTAAAAGCAAGACCATTACATTTTAGCACCTGGATTATGAATTGGTTGGCATATAAGGAATTAAACCACCAATTATTCATAGTTTGATTTCAGCAACAGTTGCCCATAAATTATTGGAATAGGGGTGTGAAGCTATACTGGCACATGTAGTTGATGCCAAACAACCAGGATTATAGCTAGTTGAGATTCCTATAGTATGTGATTTTTCAAATGTTTTTCTAGATAAATTATTGGGATTACCTCCTATTAGAGAAGTTAAATTTAAGATCGAGACATTGCCTAGAACTGAATTGATATCTATTGCATCTTACCGTATGGCTCTGACTGAATTGAAGGAGTTAAAGCAGTATTTATAAGAGTTACTAGATAAGGGATTTCTTCAATCGAGTGTATCTCCTTGCGGTGCACTTGTATTATTTATGAAGAAGAAAGATGGAACTATGCAGATGTGTATTGATTATCGGCATTTGAATTAGGTGACTATCAAGAATCATTATTCCTGACCCTGTATTGATGATTTATTTGATTAGTTAAGAGAAGCAGCGGTATTTTCCAAAATTGATATGAGATCTAGCTACCACCAGCTGAGAGTTTAGGAGAATAGTATTCCAAAGACTACTTTTTATACGAGGTATGGGCACTATGAATTTTTAGTTATGCCTTTCAGATTGACTAATGTGCTGGTAGCATTCATGGCTTTGATGAATGCAGTCTTTAATGAATACCTTGATCAATTTATTATGGTCTTCATTGATGATATTTTGATTTACTCTTGAGATCAAAAAGAACATGATCAACATTTGCATCTTGTACCACAATTGATGAGAGAGAAGCAGTTATATGAGAAATTGTCAAAATACACATTTTGGTTGGATCAGGTTTGCTTTTTAAGGCATGTGATTTTCGCTAAAGGTGTTATAGTTGACCCTAGTAAAATAGAAGCTATTATGAATTAGCATGCTCTGAAAATCCATTACTGAGGTACATAGTTTCCTGGGTTTAGTAAGATACTACAGATGATTTATAAAGGGTTCTTCCATGATTACTATACCTCTGACTACATTTCTATGAAAAGATGTACCATTTGAGTGGTCAGAGAAATGTCAAAAGAGTTTCGATCGATTAAAGCAGTGTTTAACCCAAGCACCAGTGTTGACATTACCTACACCAGGAAAAGAGTATGTTATTTACAATGATGCTTCACTGAATGGTTTAGGTTATGTTTTGATGCAATATTGGAAGGTGATTGCTTATGCTTCTTGATAGCTTAAACCATATTAACAAAATTATCTGACACGAGATCTAGAATTGGCTGCTATTGTGCTTGCATTGAAGATGTAGCAATATTACTTATATGGTGAGAAGTGTTACATTTATATGGATCATAAGAGCTTTGAAGTAATTGGGGACACAGAAAGAGATGAATTTAAGGCAAAGGTGATGGATTGAATTAATTAAAGACTATGACTACATCATAGATTATCAGCCGAGGAAAGCTAATTTGGTAGCTGATGCTTTGAGCCAAAAAACATTTGCTACGTTACAACAATCACCAATGATGTTAGTACAAGAAATTTAATGATTGAATGCTATATTATCGGTGCAACCAGATTATGTTCTTGCTAAATTATGGTTATAGGTGAAGCTTCTATTGCTTGATTGTATTAAAGAAGCTGCTCAGAATGATGCTGAATATCAAAAGTAGTTAGGGAAAGTTCAGACAGGTAATCAGAATGTCTTCACTTTAAATTCTAAAGGGTTACTGAGATAGAAAGATCATATTTATATCCCAGCAGATGAAGAATTGAAGAGACAGATACTAGATGAAGCCCATAATAGCTTGTATTCATATCATCCAATAGGTACTAAGATCTACTGAGACTTGAAGCTATCTTATTGGTAGGTAGGTATAGAGAAGGATATTGTAGAATTTATCTCCAGATGTTTAGTACATTAATGAGTGAAGGCTGAACACCAGGTACCAACAAGTTTATTGCAACCACTATCTATAGGATAGAGTGACAATGGATTTTATTACAGGACTGCCGCTAACATAGAGTAAATGCGATGCTGTTTGGGTAATCATTGACAGGTTGACTAAATTAGTGCATTTTATACCTGTACGCATGGATTACAGTTTAGAACGGTTGGCAGAATTATATTTCTAAGAGATAGTGAGACTTCATGGAGTGCCATCATCCATTATTTCTGATAGAGATCCGTGATTTACTGCCCGATTCTTGGAGAGTTTCGAATGAGCCTTAGGTACTAGGGTACATTTTAGCATAACATTCCATCCATAGACAGATAGACAATCCGAGCGAATTATTTAGATATTAGAAGATATGCTTCGAGCTTATGTTTTAGAATGAGTTGGTAGTTAGGAAAAGTACATTTCCCTTATTGAATTTACTTATAATAATAGTTTCCAATCTAATATTTAAATAGCATCATATGAAGCATTACATGGTAGATGCTATAGAACTCCATTAAATTAGGATGAAATTAGTGAACAACAATTGTTGGGACCCGACATTGTATAATATGCAAAAGAGCAAGTGAAGTTAATAAGAGATTGATTGAAAATGGCATCTGATCGACAGAAATCTTATATAGACCTAAAGCACAGAGATATTGAATACAACATCGAGGACAAGGTATTTCTAAAAGTATCACTATGGAAGAAAATACTACTATTGACCCTGACTTTTCACACTCGTGCAATTTCAATTTTCTGTTGATTCGAACAGGTATTAGTCCTCGATTTCAACCCCGATTATGCTCATAGGCCTTTGTGGCTTCCTCTGAGTATTCCGGTGTACAGAATACATCAGAGCTGGTGGGGCCCACCACGACGTGTCGCAGGGCCCGCCACCCTCATTTCCCTATTCTGAGTGTTTTGTACATACAGAACACACTTCATTGTGGCCAACGCGAGGCAAACCACATGAAATACAAAATATTGCATTTTAGGCACTTGGCACTATTCACCATGAATAGTGCACAGGTGGGCCCACCACTTTTACTAGTTATTCTGGATGCTCTATATATACAGAGCATACTCTACTCCTGCTTATGCAAGGCAGAGATTGTAGAATGCAAAATATTGCATTTTGAACCTTGGGCACTATTCACCATTAATAGTGCATAGGTGGGCCCCACCACTTTTACTAGTTACTCTGGATGCTCTGTACATACTGAGCATACTTTACTCCTGCTTATACAAGGTAGAGATTGCAGAATGCAAAATATTGCATTTTGAGCCCTGGGCACTATTCACCATGAATAGTGCATAGGTGGGACCCACCACCCGTATCAATCTATTCTATGTATTATGTACTTACAGAATACATTTCACAACTGCCTTACTCAAGGCACATCTCATGGCATCCCAAATGCCACATTCCGGGACCACCGCGCTGTGGGGCCTACCAGGCATTAGTGGGGCCCGCTACCCGCTGTAATCCATTTTGAGTGTTTTGTACACACAGAACACACCCTACTTGCTGCCTTACGTAAGACACGACACTCGGCATAGCATTTGCCACTTTCGGGCTCACTGTGCTGTGAGGCCCACCAAGGCATAGGTCAGGCCCACCACCGGGGCCTACCTAACAGGAGCCATTTTATACAACGCTCTAATATGTCAAATGACGCTTATTTGGCATAAGAAATGCATCGTATTTCACCCCATGCAAGGTGAAATACGCAAACAAAATGGGTTTAGCACATAGCACTATGCGCATAGCATATGGCAAAATAAGGCTGTCTCGGGTGCCAACTTTGGGCGCGTATTGCAACTTGTTCCGGTATCGGAATGGCTTGATTCAAGCTTCCATTCCCAAGAGTAAGTTGCAGGCATGAATTTTGCATATTCTTTTACCATTTGGACACGTGTTTTGCCCTCCGTTTGGCTCGTGTAAAATGGCTGTCCACCATAGTTTTCCCACATTGGAAAAGAAGGGGGATTTATCCCACATTGCCAATCCTATGGCTTGCACCCCTCCTAAGGCAACTATAAATACAAGGCCAAGCCTTCCTCTTCCAAGACACAATATATCATATAAATGATACATAATATCATACAAATGATATAACCTAAGTAAAATTTTAATTAGGTTTAGCGACTAATTAAATTTTTACTAAAATCCTAAGCTTTTGGGAATTTGGGGGGAGCGATTTCTAGCCCTGGTAAGTCATTTCTTCCTTCGACTTTTTAAGATTATTTAAGCTTTTCTACCATGTTTAGCTTATTGTTTTATTTAGCTTTACTGCCATGTTTAGCTTTTTACTATGGCATGTCATATGCCATTTATGCTATGTTATCATACCACATGCCATGATGAATAGTAACTCATGAATAGTAATTCATGAATATTATGCCATCATGCCACGTCATATGCTAATATGTCACGCCACATGTCATATGCCATTTATGCCATGTCATCATGCCACATGCCATGATGAATAGTAACTCATGAATAATAACTTATAAATAGTAACTCATGAATATTATACCATCATGCCACATCATATGCTAATATACCACGCCACATGTCATATGCCATTTATGCCATGTCATCATACCACATACCATGATAAATAGTAACTCATGAATATTATGCCATCATGCCACGTCATATGCTAATATGCCACGCCACATGTCATACGCCATTATGTCATGTCATCATGTCACATGCCACACCAGATGTCATACGCCATCCGGTGGCAACTCCCTTGTGACTCTTTAGAGTCCGTATCATTCCCTAAGGGAACCCCTTAGGAAGACTACGCTTTTGATCTAAGTACGGCCCCGGTCCGTGACTTTCGCAAGCCTCGATCTGGGCCCCGACAGAAACCGGTGCCAATAGTAGCGACTCCACTGAGGACATCACGGTGAAAGAGTGGTGGCATCTAAGAGTTTCCATATCAATTTTCCCATCATAGTTGGATTAATTGTATACATCACAACACTAGTCCGTGTCTGTACACACCACATAACCTCCCGTGTGAAGTCGATGATTGTGGGTGAGTGAGTACCTTGGACTCCATTCGACTCCTTGGAAAAGTGAATCTACCTTGACCAGTCGCTTCACTGTACTGATAACCATCGATGATTCTTGATGGATAGATGCGAGGTATAGTCCTATATCAATGATTCCATTCGGTTGGATAGGTTATGGATAACGTGGCGGGGGATCTTTGTCTTATCATGTGAGTGGATTTGCATAGACCCGGCCTATTTTCCTCCCACATATTGCTTTGCTAAGAGTCGGAATCCTTTCACAATTCTGTATGGTTGCATAACCTCATGCTTATTCCACAGGCGTATTCTTATCATAACAATATGATCATGCCCGTATTGCTCTACTAAGAGTCAGAATCCTTTCATGATTCTGTATGGTTGCCTAACCTCACGCCTATTCCATGGGCATACTCTTATCATAACAATATGATCATGCCCGTATTGCTTTGCAAAGAGTCGGAATCCTTTCATGATTCTGTATGGTTGCCCAACCTCACGCCTATTCCATGGATGTACTCTTATCATAACAATATGATCATGCCCGTATTGCTCTGCTAAGAGTCTGAATCCTTTCATGATTCTGTATGGTTGCCCAACCTCATGCCTATTCCATGGGCGTACTCTTATCATAACAATATGATCATGCCTGTATTGCTCTGCTAAGAGTCAGAATCCTTTCATGATTCCGTATGGTTGCACAACCTCATGCCAATTCCATCAGCATTCACTTATCATAGCAATATGGCTAGGTTGAAATGCTATCGGGTTTTCACTGTAATCCCTCATATGATTGGGCAACGATCAACCCTCTTGCTTGCCTTATTGAGAGAATCATGTCTTGAGTTTCCAGTGTAACTCTGGGCTAGTATCCCACCTAGGACAAGATAACTTGAATTGATCAATTCTCGCAGAGGTATAAGGTTGGAAGGGAGCGTTGCTGCATGCTACGTTTTCGCTAACCTTTGAATATTTTCTGTCCAAACACACATATATGCATACTCATGCAATCTACTAACAGATTTCCTCTTATAGCCATAACATCACATGTTTCCTAGCATAGAATACATCCTACATGACGTATCACATGCACCCATGCATATGTATGATAACTCGCTTTATTACAGTCATAACATCGCATGTTTCCTAGTATAGGACACACACACATCCTACGTGACGCATCACATGCACCCACGTATACGCATGGTAACTCACTTTATTACAACCATAACATTGCATGTTTCCTAGCATAGGACACGCATACATCCTACGTGACGCATCATGTGCACCCACGCATCCGCATGCTAACTCGCTTTATTGCAGCCATAATATTGCATGTTTCATAGGATAGGACACACATACATCCTATGTAACGCATCATATGCACCCACGCATATGCATGCTAACTCACTGTATTGCAGTCATAACATTGCATGTTTCCTAGCATAGGACATGCACACATCCTACGTGATGCATCACGTGCACCCATGCATACTCATGGTAACTCGCTTTATTGTAACCATAACATTGCATGTTTCCTAGCATAGGACACACATACATCCTACGTGATGCATCACGTGCACCCACACATCCACAGGCTAACTCACTTTATTGCAGCCATAATATTGCATGTTTCCTAGCATAAGATACACATACATCCTACGTGACATATCACGTGCACCCACGCATACGCATGGTAACTTGCTTTATTGCAGCCATAATATTGCATGTTTCTTAGCATAAGATACACATACATCCTACGTGACATATCACGTGCACCCACGCATACGCATGGTAACTTGCTTTATTGCAGCCATAATATTGCATGTTTCCTAGCATAGGATACGCATGCATCCTACGTGATGTATTACATGCACTTATGCATATGCATGCTAACTCGCTTTATTACAGCCATAACATCGCATGTTTCCTAGCATAGGACATGTATACATCCTACGTGATGCATCACGTGCACCCACGCATACGCATGCTAACTCACTTTATTACAGCTATAACATTGCATGTTTTCTAGCATAGGTCACACATACATTCTACATGTTACATCACGTGCACCACATACGATCGCATATGCATACTTATGCATCCATGCTAACTCTTTCTGCCATGTATAGAACCATGCCAGACTCTCAGCATGCCAGAAATTTTGCATCATCATCTGACCATGCTGCCTCAACACTGGATGAGGCCACACTTGCTGCAGTTCAGAAGCTCATCTATGGCCAAGCTCTTGAATGATGACTTCAAGGCTCTCCTGCAATAACAGATCCAGGAGGCTCTTAGTCCTGCTGAATTCATCACCCCATCAGCTCCGATGAAGAAAAAGGGGAAAGGTGTCAATATGTATGACATGGAGACCTGTGATGATGTCTCACTCCATATGCATGATGTTCAAAAATCTGAGACCATTGTCTTAGAGCAGAAGATAGAACAGCTGCAGTTTATCATGAAGACCAAAGACATAGGGTCCGATCTGGATTTTGATGAGTTCTCTGTTAGAGCCATCAAGGGGCTGCCTGCCAAGTTCAAGCTCTTAGACGTTCCTAAATACAATAGAGTTGGGGACCTAAAAAACTATTTGAAGACCTACACTATGCTGATGAGCACTACAGACCTGTCGGATGATCAGATAGTCTGACTCTTCTTCGTCTCACTAGAGGGACCAGTGCTAGCCTGGTATCACAGTCTGAACAAAGCAACCACAACCGAGTGGAAGCCTCTCTGTACTACTTTCTATAAATAATATGAGTTTAAGTCCTGATTTGATGTAACCTTGATGGATTTGGAAATGGTTAAGCAAAAAGCCAATGAATCTTTCATGGATTATTTCAGTCACTGGATGGAAAAAGCTGCATTGGTCAGACAGAAGCCATCTGAATCTGACATGGTCAACAAGCTTATCATGAGGTTACTGCCATTTTACTAGGATAAGCTGAAGTATCAGACGTTCCATACTTTTGAGGACATCTACTCAGCAGGACAACGCATCGAGCAAACTGAGGGTAAGAAAAAGGAGCCTTCCTTCCTCAAACCCAAAACAACCACCTACACACAAACATAACTAAAACCTCACTACGCCAATTCCCTGTAAATATCAAAACCACAGTACATCAATGCTGTACAAACACCAAATCCCATACTCCGAAACACCACTCCATCCTGAAGATTCTTGAATCTTGGAATGCCACTTCCCAAGGTTTTTGGATGCCTTCTCAAAGCCAAGCTCATCAAACCGCTTGAGCCAAACTTCAAAACACCACCCCCAGACTTGGTGGACACCAAAACATACTACCACTATCACCAGCATCACGGTCATAACACTGATGATTATCACTCTCTTAGACTAGTTATTCAAAATCTTATTGACTCTGGTGAGATCAAAGACCCTGAAAAATTCAAGCCTTCAACCAAAATAAACTCACTGCTAAACTACCATATGGCCAACCACACCTACATGCTCCAATCAAGGTCGCTAGAATCTTTAGTTCTGAACTCCTTTTCTCCCCTTAGCAATGGGAAGAATGCTCAGCTACCTGCTATTACCTTCTGCCCCAGTGGTGGGTTCGATATTGGTGCCATTGACATATGGTACGACAGCTCCGAGGATAAGTCAGTAGCTACTCAGAAATCCTTTAAACCTGAAGCATTAGACGCACAGGCTTCTGACAAGGGTAAGTTAGTCAGGACTCCCAAAGCAGCCAAATCAGCACCAAAATCACCCAAGCAGCAGAAGGGGTTAGGTGCCAATAAGATATCCTCTAGGGTTTGCAACTTGATCCATAGTAGCAAGATGTTCACCCTTCCCAACCTCAGGAAGAAGCCAGATGCCTCTAAGAAGCTGATCAAGGCTAGGCCCGCTAGAGATTAGGCTGGTCCAAGCAGTGTTCCAACTCCATAGCCAGCTGATCAGGTTGCTCAGCCTGATAATGTTGTAGTCAAGTAGATGAAGAAGATGCAAGCTAACATTAGCATTTGGGACTTGGTGCTATCCTCCCAACAACATCGACAGGCCATCGTCGAGGCACTTTTAAGCATGAGGATCTCTCCCTCTACTTCTACCTTCAGCATAAAGTGCCAGCTGGTAAATTGGGAGCTACCGTCCAACATGATCACTTTCTCTGATGCGGATCTACCGGTCGAGGAAATCCACCACAATAGAGCACTTTTCATCAGGGTGAACATCATGAACTTCTCCACCTCCTATGTCATAGTGGATTACGGTTCTGGCATCAACGTTTTCCTACTTAAGGTGTTACCCAAGCTTCAGGTCTAACTTTCAGATTTGAAGCCCTGCAAGACCATCATCAGAGCATATGATGAGTCCAAACGAGAGGTCAAGAGTACCTTTGTCACCACTGTCACTGTTGGGCTGACCAAATCAGTTGTAGAGTTCACAGTCTTGGACATCCTGGTGTCATTTATACTATTACTGGGCCAACCATGGTTCCATCCCCTGGGAGGTGTACCATCCACCCTGCACCAAAAGATCAAGTTCCCGCACAACGAAGGTGTGGTTACTATTATTGCTGATGATGAGGTAGCTCCGGCCTACATCAGAGAAGATGTTCCACTCATGACTGGTTTCCAGATCGCTGCTATCAGAGAAACAGAATCATACTCGTACCAACCGAGTCCTACCATGGAGAGGATGATGCAACTGATGAACTATATGCCTGGCAGGGGCTTAGGCCAGTACTAGCAAGGTTCGATGGAGTTCAACATTCCTACAGCCATGTGGGAAGAGAGGTACTGCATTGGGTTTGATCCCTACACTTTGGAAAAACCAGAAGAGTGTAAGATGGTCCTCTTCATCCAGGGAGAGACACAACACGACCATGCTCCGAGTTGCCTAACTCGGATGATTTCTTTGAGCAACAGTTCACCATCTTTGGCGATATCTGTGACCGGTCAGCCTTGACAGTAGTTGGAAAGATTGCTGCTTCTTTTACCATCAGCCCTGATGAAGCTTTCCAGATCTTTGGTGATGTTGCTGATCTCACCACTGGCCTCCTGGAGCTAAAAATTACTACAGTCACTGCACTGGGATCCAAGTTATAGAACTTGAACATAAGAGACCTTATGCTTCCAAAGGTCTACAAAGACATTGCCGCTCTGGTGGATAGTACCTTTGATGAGGTGTTATGAGAGGATGATGATGTCCCTATCTGTGTACTCTTCAACAATGATATAATCCCATCCAAGTATAATGCAATGAAGAATAAATTTGCTTATGTTTGTGATGTGTATTCTTATAGCATTGTGCATGAACAGGAGCATTTCTGACATTAACGCATCATGCATCGAAAATGTTAACATTAACACAGATGGAAAGCCATGTCTCTTCCAGATTGCATCAGACTTGACCTCTGAAGAGAGAATAAAAATAATTAGCACATTGAAAAAGCATATAAAAGCCTTTGCTCTAAGCTATGAAGACATGCTGGGTGTCAAGAGAACACGGAATTCCAACCAAGCCTGGGTTCAAGCCAGTTAAGAAAAAACTACGGTGCCTCCGACCAGAGTGATCAAGGCTAAGGTGATCAAAGGTAGAGTAATTGCCAATGGATGACTCTGATACACTTGAACTGGACTTCCCAGACGAGCACTTAGGGATAGTTGATGTCCAAATATGGCAACTGCACTTTGACGGTGTAGTCAACATAAGAGGTTCAGGTATAAGGGTTATGCTAATCACTCCTAAAGGTGAACTAATTATGCTCTCAAAGTGGCTGAGCTTTCCAGTCACAAATAATATGGCTGAGTATGAAGCATGTCTCTTTGGGCTAGAAGCATTGCTAATGATCGATACCTAAGACGTATAAATAGTTGGTGATTCGATGCTTATCATTCACCAATCCATTAATGAGAAGCGGCTGAAAGCTCTCTATCATCTATAGCTTTACAAAAAGTATATGGTAAATGCATTCAATAGAAAAGGTCAGGCCTGTTACACAGGAAGGCAATCTAGTTCTGAAGCAAGTCAAATTAACCATCTGTGACCCCATAAAAAAATTCAGACCAAATTGGGAAGGCCCATTTCTGGTTAGAAAGATTCTATCCAAAGGTGCTGTCCATATTTCAAACTTGGAAGGCAATGAACTCTCAGAACCTGTCAACCTTGATCGGCTGAAGAAGTATTTTTTCTAGAGCAAAGGGCAAAAGAAGAAGAGCAAAATAAAAATGAAAGGTCTGGTGAGTTGAAAACCTGTATAGGCGGCTCATGCAAAAATTAAGACAAAAAGAAAAAAAAACATTTGCTCGATGAGTTAAAAATCCGCTCGGATGACTCATGCAAAAGTTAGAGCTCTTATAATCAAAGGAGAATGTTAAAATGGTTGATCAGAAAATCTCGCCCGAGACTGATCATAACAGGGTTCGAGTCTGATGCATATTGGGGAACTTCTGTGTTGATTTTAACATTTTTCTTGCGAATGTTTTAATCTCGTTAATGTGAATGGAACACATGTTCATAAACTTAGCCATAAGTAATACTAATTTCAAACACAAAGGACTGTCTTTCTTTGTTGCATACAATCTTGTTGCTTAACAATTCCTTGCGGTACAGAATCTTGGTTATGGTGCAGCACCTACATCTTATACTCATCATTTGTAGCAGACTGAGCTCCAAGGGTCCTTACTGACATTATCTTCAGCATCTGAACTCCGGCAACGGAACGCAATTCATGTAAGCCCATACCGTTACATGCTATATGTGCCACTTGGCAATGGAATACAATTCGTGTAAGCCCATACCGTTACATGCTATATGTGCCACCTGGCAATAGAACACAATTCGTGTAAGTCCATACCATCAAATGCTATATGTGTCACCATGGACAAGTCCACCACACCTTATCCTTTAGGGTGGCTCTCATTCGCTCGACCCAGCCATCAAATATCAGCGCTTTTACCTCACTGAAGGTATAACCTCTCCACATATGGCTATAAGGTATGCATCTTTATAGATCACTCGTTGGAGATATCAAGATCCCCAGCTTCTCCTGAAGCTAAAAATAAAAAAAATAAAGAAAAAAAACAAAAAAAAACAAAAAAACCAAACAACAAAGGCTCGCTGAGTTGAAAACCTTGTAAAAAGCTGCTTAGGCAAAAATTAGAGCGACTCGTTGAGCTGAAAACCCAAGGGGGCAGTTCAGGAAAAAGTTATGGTCTGAAGCAAAACCAGCAGCCCAATGAGCTGAAAACCTTGAAAACGGTGACTCATGCAAAAATTAAGGCAAAACATAATTTTTCTAAGTTAAAAACCTACAAAGGCGGCTTAGAATTCTTACCTGTAGCAGAAGTAGACTATGCCAACAGTCCAAGTTCTACTACTCTCAGCCATGAAGAGGTAGTCATGAGTTTATGACCATGCAGTGAGAAGATAGCAGTAAGGCCTACAGAACCCTCTGTAATCAGCAATGGCCTTATCGCCAGCTAGACGGTCTCTCTAGCCATCAGCTCAATTATTTAAGCACAGCGATCTTGCTCTGAGCATTGATTCATCTACATTAACACAAGCATATAGACTCATAAGTCATGCATTCATGCATAAATAATATGCTCATAATTATGACAGGTACTTACCTGGACTTCCAAATTGGCAGAATCAGCAGACTAATACCTAAAAATTCAAATATTTTTCCTAAACCATTTCAATTACAATTTCACTTATAAATTGTTTTTCCATGTCTAGCAAAGACAAGAAATTGATCCAACAGATGATCAAAAATAGTCAAGCCCTTAACTTCTGGTCAAGCCATTAACCAGATAATGTTGCATTCTGGCAGAGGGTCCCAAATGTAGACTTTGGAGATAGACAACACTTATTTGATGGCGCGAGAATAGATCTGACGGTTGATCACCATTGGTTTCGCAGTTGAACCACCCGATCTAGCAGAGATCACCAAGTCAAGCCTTTGACTGCTAAATCCTAATGCATAGGCATCTGAACGCTCATTTTAGGTGATTTACCGCAAGGAAGCCATCGGTCTCGCAGTGACCACCGGTCAGCCTTAACCGGAATAGCTTGAATGTCGGGCTCCCAGAAATGGAACTGGGAATTTACTGGTCAAAACAGTCGACCAGAAATATTAGAGACCCAGCAGAGGATCCTAGATGCCAATTTGAAGATATCTGACATTTTTATGATGGCGCGAGAATCGACCCAGCAGATGGTCATCCTGGTCCTGTAGTTGACCACAAGATCCAGCAGTGATCGCAGAACCAAGCCCTTGGTTCCTAAATCCTAACGCATAGGCATCTGAACGCTGACTTCAGATGATTCACTCGCAATAAAGCCATCAGTCCCGCTGAGGACCATAGATCAGCCTTGATCTTCCAGCCCGAGCATCGAGCTCCCAGTGGCAGGGTTGGCTTGTACGCCTTAGCATGAACAGCAGATCAGCATTGATCTTCCAGCCCAGGCATTGGGCTCCCAATGGCAGGATTGGGTCGTAAGCCTCAGTATGAGCAGCAGATCAGCATTGATCTTCTAGCTCAAGCATCGGGCTTCCAATGGGCAATGTGAGCACCCCCACGAGTTAGCACGAGTATTAGACCTCAACACGAGCATTAGCCAGGTATGCTTCCTACTCCATATGAAAAGTCACATTATGATCAGGTCTCATTTTGATGACTTACGCTTGTGTCGCCCACAAATGGTCCACAAATGGGGGGCAAACTGTTGGTTTGTTTAGTGATTAAGCAGCGGAAGAAATTTAAAATTTTTATTTTAAAACAACAAACCAAAAGAAGATCTTTGCATCAAAATAGAGAAACTAGTTTAGAGATTAGAAGTGACAGTTTGATAGTAACTCTTACATTCAATGCAGATGTCCTTCGTTCTTTATTTCTAAAGTGTTTATGGTTGTAGCAAACCAAAAACCACCAAGATAGGCAGCCTCCAACAGTATCCACATGA
>CANYBF010651311.1:0-12602 GCA_948192965.1 Dalechampia spathulata
GACCATACCTCAAAAGGAGTCTTACAGTCAATAGCTGAAGATGGAGATCTGTTGACCAAATAACTTGCTGTGTTAATCGCTTCAGCCCAGAAATCCTTGCTTACACCTGCATGTGAAAGCATACTCCGTGCTCTGTCACAAAGTGTTCTATTCATGCGTTCTACAACACCATTCTGCTATGGTGTTCCTGCACAAGTGCGATGTCTCACTATGCCTTCTCTACTGCAGAACTCATCGAACTTAGAATTACAGAATTCCAACCCATTGTCAGTTCGAAGACGTTTCACCTTTCTTTCCATCTGCCTTTCTACCATCGTCTTCCATGTAACAAAGGTTAAAAATGCCTCATCTTTGGTCTTCAAGAAATAGACCCATACCATTCTGGAGAAATCATCAATCAATGTCATAAAATATCTAGCACCATGTTTCGAAGGAACTCTATTCGGACCCCACAAGTTGGAATGTATATAATCCAACCTCTCCTTGGTCTTATGGACTGCTTGCTTGCTAAATTTCACCCTTGTCTGTTTACCAAACACACAATGCTCACAGAAATTCAACTCGTCATTCTTATAGCCATTCAAAAGATCTCGCTTGCCCAACATAGACAACCCCCCTTGTCACTCATGTGACCAAGACGTAGATGCCATAACTGAGACTGATTAGCAGCATTGCTTCCACTAGCTGTTGCAGCTTCTCCAACAACCACACTGCCTTGAAGATGATACAGTCGATCCTTAAGCTTCCCCTTCATCAGTACCATGGAGCCCTTACCAACTTTACAAAATTCTCCTTCTGAAGTCTGTTTGTAACCTTGAATTGCTAAAGTCGTAAGAGAAATTAGATTCCTCTTCATATCAGGAACATGCCAGACATTGTTAAGAGTTCTGACAACCTTATCAAACATCCTCAACCGAACACTACCAATCCCTGCCACAGACAACGCATAATCATCTGCCAAATAGATAGACCCATTCAGCCTTTTATACGTTGAAAACCAATGCCTATGAATACACATATGATAAGTAGCGCCAGAGTCAAGAATCCTGGTATTCTGTTTCTCACTTGCACTTGCTGTGAAAACAAAACCCACATCATCACTTTCGTCGGAACTACAAAGGCCATTAACAGCATTTGCATTCGCAGAACTTTCCTCCTTTTGCTTGCCCTTCTTCTTCTCCTTCAACTTAGGATAATCCCTTCGAAAATGGCATTTTTCTCCACATTCAAAATAGGTAAGCTTCTTGGCTCTAGACTTCGACCTAGCCTTGGACTTTTTCTTTTGAAAGTCCTTCTGTTGTGTTCTTCCCCTCATCATCAAACCCTCACCCTCTATTTTACTATCCGGAAAACTCTTTTTCAATTCCTTCGATTTCAATGCATTACTAACATCATCAAACAAAATACTATCTTTTCCATACAGCATAGTATCCGTAAAGGTTTCATATGATGACGACAGTGAACATAACAATATCAACGCCTGATCCTCACTATCAATCTCAATATCGACATTCTTCAGATCCATTATAATCGAATTAAATTCATCAAGATGAGAATTTACTGATGTACCTTCGATCATTCAAAAAATATACAGCTTCTTCTTTAAGTATAGGCGATTCGTCAGCGACTTCGCAGAATATAACTCTTCCAGCTTCTTCCATGCCTTTTTCGCAGAATCCATCTCTGAAATTTCTCGAAGAACACTATCAGTTACACTCATGAAGATCACACTCAAAGCCCTTTCCGTCAAATCTGCCTTCTCCGTCTCCCTCAGCTCCAGTGGATAATCCTCTGTAATCGCCCTCCATAAACCTTGCATAACCAGTTGCGATTTCATTCGGATCTTCCATAAACTGAAGCTAGACTTTCCATCAAAGCTCTCTATATCAAATTTGGTAGTTGTAGTTGTCATTGCGCACAAAAGAGAACCCCCTAACCAGGAGCTCTGATACCAATTGATAAGAAAATTGCCTTGACAAAACCACACAACCACGAAATAGAGAAGCAAAGAAAGAAAAACAAGAAACAACACAAGATTTACGAGGTTCGGCAATTTGCCTACGTCCTCGGTTGCAGAGAGCAGCTGATTTCCATTTTGTTTTTAGAAAGAAGATCCCAGTACAAGGAAGGGATTTTGCAACATATAATCCCTAAAACCGGTAACAGTAAACCGGGTCAAGAAAACTAGGAACAGTAAACTAGACCGGAAAAAAACCGGTCCATACCGCAGGGGGCGAAGCCCCCTACACCCCCTATGGAATCAGTTTTTGGGCTCCGAGCTCGGGCCTATCGTCCCTCGCTCTCCGCTCCAAAAATAGATCCCCATTTTTCCTCCATTAAATTTTTCTCAAAATTTACGTCGCACCGTGAACTTTTTGAGTCGGGTACAAATTATTCAAGACAGAAATACAATAATATATATATATATATATAATGAATAGTATTATATATTGACAGTGGGTCAATGAAGAGTGCTTCGATGTAACTTTTCGTATCGGATCCACATGTAAACAAGTCAAAGCCATCCCTGTATGTGAAATCGGTCAAGCGTGCATAGTTGATGCAAAATTGAAGATAAATCTCCGTTTTCCATCATCTTGTGTATGGCTTCTATGGCCTTGTCTTTGGATACACCATGTTGTTTCATACAGCACACCATACATGAAGCTGATCCTTTGCCTTTTATCTCATCCTTCAATTATTTCACCAACATATGCAATCATTTAGAATAGATTTATATCTTTATATATTATGAAGCAAACCTTTTTATCTCAGAGAATGAATGGTCTTTATGATATTCAAAATTGACATTATGGAATGAGGAAACTGCATGCATACCTTACAGCTTGATGCATCATTCCATAAACGACCAAACGACTTGGCAACAGTGACAACTTTAGGATTGTCTCGAACCCATAGGATTTCCTTCATGCCTATTTTCTCAACTCCAATGATCAATGATGAGAAAAGAAGATAAAAAATGAACGTTAAATATTCCAACCTGACTCATATACTCATCAAATGTGGCCATATACCTATCATTCAACCATTTTACCTCAGCCATGTAGGCTCTTGAAAGCTCTATGAACTATCAAAAAATAAAACTAATAAATAATTAATCCTACCAAACTAATGTTCACCATGGAAGCCAATTCAAGTAGTACTATATCACTATCACGAAAAGAAATATCAACATTTGTTTACTTTTAATGATAACAATATTCCATACCATCTCTCTAGCAAAAGCGATTTTTTAGGAGAATCCTTTGTTGCCATCCTCATTCATTTCCTCAAAATGTTTCATGCATGTTTGGTAAAAGAATGCCATGTACTCTGGTAACTTATTTCCAGCATCGATCGTGAAACTGCACATTTAGTTAAGTTTAGAGACTAACCAAGTAATAAAACAGCTATAAACATATATATTTGATATATGCAGACCTCTGTAATGCATCTGTCAAACATGATAATTCCTCAAATGTACCGTTTTCATCTTAAGTATCATCTAACACTATTTTCATTAACAGTTTCTTGGTGTACTCCATACAACAAACACTATATTCAGGCTCAAAATAGGTTATAAGTGCCCATAAGTATGTCTCTGGAATTCTATCTCTTGTACAAGGAACGTTCTAAAAATTTTATTAACCATTGATGAAATTGATTAGTAGAAAAAATAAAAAATATTAATCAAATCAAACTAAAACTTTATTACATTAAAAAACTAAAATTTCAAATGATTAATCATAATATGTTAAAATATTCACTAACAAAGTTAATATCAAACAATACTAATATGTAATAATTTTATTGTCCATCTTTTTAATACTTACCACAAGACATTTTGTATCCATGTTGTCTTAAAACTCGAAATAGGAGTCCCAAATTTTATTATAATCAAATCCAATTTGAGAAATAGAAGCAAAAATTTTATCTAATTGTTCCTCAATTTCATTCTCGAAAAGGTAGGAAACTCCAACACGACATAATAAGTTGATAAATTCAATATTCCCATGTATCTCTTTGGTAGATTGCTTAAATAAATCCTTTACTTGTATTTTAAGCATTTCCATCTCCTTGTTATATGATTCTAATTCCTGTCAATACTTTTCTAAAATTTATCCTTACAAATAATTTTTGAAAAAATTTAATTTTTCTCACTTTTTTTTCCAACATTTCAAACTACAACTCTAACAAAACAATATCCATTCAGATAAACAATTAAAAAAAGAAACTAAAGAAACCCTTTTTGCAATTTTTAGAATTCATTTAGGCATCCAAATTATAAAAGGCTTCATACCAAAGTTTTCTGCCTAATTTCTGCCCGAATGGAATAGTTTTTATGACGTGATTTGTTTGACTTAGGAAATGATCTCAGAATTTTGAAAGCTTGATACCATAGAAAGCTAGATTTAAATATCTTTCTAATGATATATTACACTAAAATTTTTGATAACTTTAAAGGAGTCAAAATTCAATTATCGTAAACCCCTAACTTTGCTTTTAAGGTCCAGTTCTAGCAAACACTTGCATATATTATGTATACCCCTTCCTTTAAGCATTCAAATTGCTTCCAAATTTTACCAAACTAAATACACACATACATATACATGTTTTACACACTTTTAAGCCAAATTTACCAATCATTATGCATTTAAACCCAACCTAAAGCAACCATACACAACCATACCCATATGCTACCCCTATTGCATTCATGTGTGCATATTACATGCAAATTCATTTCAATTGCATTAAAACTTTATTTTTATTATTATAACACCATGATTCATAATATTTACACATAATTAGATGATTTATACATCAAAACTGAATTATAGAGATCAATTTCAAAGAGGCACAAAATTGGGCAACAAGCACTTTCTATGTAATTTCTCACTTCCAATCCACTTTCCATACATGTTTCATCATTTTCTTCATAAATTATCACTTCTAGCAATATATACACATCTCATACAACATTTAAAGAGTCATTTTCATGTAGGTTACCTAGGGTTTTTGCATAATTCAAAACCATGCACATAACATTACAAAAATGCATAAAATATTTGCATGCAAGCCTCCTTTTTCATCTTCCATCAATAATTCATCAAAAACTACACTTATTCTCCACTTTCCCATCATAACCAAATCCCCTCCTTGTAAAAACATAACTCCAGCAGCCACTAGCAAGAAATAAATATACATACAATGGAAACCAAGCAAAAAAAAAACATAAGATACTAAATCATCATAAAATTTACCTTAGCAAAAGTATAAAATCAAAGTGAAAATGAAGAAAATGAAGAGGTAATAAAGGGATTTCAAATTTTAGAAGGAGGAAGATGAAAATGCCCACTTTCTTCTCTTCATAATACATGTATTTATCTTTTAATTAATTAAGTTTAAGTATAGTCAAGGAAGGATCCAATAGAAATGTGACATTTATCACCTTCTCATTGGTTCCTTCCTTAAAATTATCTCCTTCTTCTTTTTAATTAATGTTTAATTAAGATTTTCATGTCATGCACATCAATATATATATGATACCCATCTCATATCATAATGTATAATTCAAGTTTCCAAAAATACCCTTCTCGTTAAGTAAAATTACCATTTTACCCCTAATTAATGTAACTTATTTTTTTCTTAATTCTAACTTCATTAGTACTTTCTAATATCCATTCTAACATACACTTTCTCATAGTATAACACATTTAACATATCAAAGCATCACATTTCACTAATGAATGTCATTCTAAAGTATCATTCAAAAAGTATACTACAAGACATGTATCTTCTAGTTTCATCACTTTAATCATACTTTTACCTCTTTTCACTTTAAATTCCATATCTAATGGCATTTCCTTCATTCATATCATAGTCATAAGCATTTAGAACATATCATGCTTCATCCATTCATTCTAACTTATGCATAAAATGCAAACATGTGGAGGTGCTATGAATGTGGACGTGACAACTCTCTCCCCCTAAAAAGAATTTCGACCTGGAATTCTAACTTGAATTTATAGGAAACAAGTGAGGGTATTGCTCTCGTATTATTGATTCTCACTCCCAAGTAGCATCTTGTCTTGTATAGTGATTCCATAACACTTTTACTAAAGGGATCTGCTTATTTCTCAAGTGTTTCACTTCCTTAGCCAATATTTTTACCGGTTCTTCACTATACGGTAAGTTTGGTTGTACTTCAATAGTTTTTTATCAAAATCACATGAGTAGGGTCTGATCTATACCTCCTTAACATTGATACGTGAAAAACATTATGAATTCTATCCAATTCTGGAGATAAAGCTAACCTGTAAGCCAACTGTCCCACTCTCTCTAGAATCTCATATGGCTCAATGAATCAAGGACTTAATTTACCTTTCTGTCTAAATCTCATTATTCTTTTCTAAGGTGACACCTTTAAAAATACCTTATCCCCAACTTTATATTCAATATCTCTTCTTTTTAAATCAACATAAGATTTTTGCTTATCAGAAGCAGCTTTCAATTGGCTCTTGATCAATTTCATATATTCTTCTGCTTGTTGCACCAATTCAAGTCCAACCAATCTTCGTTCACCAATGTAAAGGAGTTTTGCACTTTCTACCATATAAAGCTTCATACGGAGCCATCTGTATGATGGACTGATAATTGTTGTTATATGCAAACTCAATCAATGGCAAATACCTATCCCAATGACCTTCCCAATCTAATACACAAGCTCGTAACATATCTTCCAGAATCTGTATGACCCTCTTTGATTGACCATCAGTCTGTGGATGGAAAGCTGTACTAAAATGCATGTTAGTACCCAATGCCTTTTGAAAACTCACCCAAAATCATGATGTGAAACGAGGATCTCTATTGAATACAATCGATGATGGAACCACGTGTAAACGTACAATTTAATCAATATACAATTTTGGTAATCTCTCTAAATTATAATCCATCCGAACAGGTATAAAATGTACTATCTTCATCAATTGATCCACTATAACCCATACAACATCATGTTTAGATCTAGTCATTGACAATCCTATTATAAAATCTATCGTAACTCGATCTTATTTACACTCTGGTATAGGCAATGGATTAAGTAAACCTGCAGGTACCTGATGCTCTGCCTTCACCCGTTGACACACTAGACACTTTGCTATATATTCTGCTATATCATTCTTCAAACTAATCCACCAATAATACTGCTTCAAATCTCTATACATCTTTGTACTTCTCGAATGGTAAGAAAACTTAGAATTGTTAGCTTCTCCCAAAATTTGCTTTTTCAAGTCTTCATTAGCAGGGATATATAATCGAGATCCATGTTTTAGCAAACTATCATTTGTTATGGTTAATAAAGTAGTATCAGCATCTTGTACCTTCTTCAACTGTTTCTGATACTCTTCATCATTTCCTGAACATTCTTTAATTTTATCAGTCAATTCTGTCTTTACTTGCAACTGTAGACTAGCTATAATACAATCTGGTTATATAGTAAGAATAGCATTCAACTATTTAACTTCACAACCAAGTATCATCGATGATTGTTGCAAACTTATAAATGACTTTCTACTCAAAGCATCTGCCACCTGATTAGCTTTTCCAAAATGATAGTCAATAACATAGTCATAGTCTTTAATAAACTCTATCCACCATCTCTGCCTCAAATTTAGTTTCTTCTATGTACCCAAATACTTCAAACTCTAGTGATCAGTATAAATATAGCATTTCTCACCATATAAGTAGTGTTGCCAGATCTTCAATGCAAACACAATAGCAGCTAGTTCCAGGTCATGAGTAGGATAATTCTTTTCATGAGGCTTTAACTATCTTGAGGCATATGCAATCACTTTCTGACCTTGCATTAGAACACAACCTAGTCTACTTAATGAAGCGTAACTATAAATCATATAATCCTTTCTCGGAGTTGTTAGAGTCAAAAGAGGAGCCTGTGTTAAACATTCCTTCAGCTGATCAAAACTCTTCTAACATTTCTTCGTCCATACAAAAGGAACATTCTTCTGTAATAATATAGTCAATGGCAAAGCAATCATGGAGAACCCTTTGATAAATCTTCTGTATTACCCAGCTAAACCAAGAAAACTACAAACTTCACTAACATTCTTTGAAATTGGTCAGTTAATCACTACTTTAATTTTGCCTGGGTTGACTCTAATACCTTCGATAGATACGACATGTCCCAAAAATGCTACTTGTTCTAACCAAAACTCATATTTTGATAATTTTCCATATAACTGCTTCTCCTACATCTTTTGTAGTACAATCCTCAAGTGTCTGTCATGATCTTCTCTAGTCTTCGAATACACCAAGATATCATCAATGAATACAACCATAAACTGATCCAAATAGTCTTTGAACATTATATTCATCAAGGCCATAAATGCTGCTGGTGCATAACCAAAAACTCATAATGACCATACCGAGTCTGAAAAGCGGTATTCGAAATACTACTCTCCTTAACCCAAGTTGATGATAACCAGAACGTAAATCTATCTTAGAAAACACAGTTGCACCTTGTAACTAATTAAACAGGTCATCAATGTAAGGTAAGGGATACCTATTTTTATTGTCACTTTATTCAACTGTCTGTAATTGATACACAATCTTATAGTACCATCCTCTTTCTTGATAAATAATACTGGTGCACCCTAAGGTGAGACACTCTATCGAATAAAACCCTTATCTAATAATTCCTGTAACTGTATCTTTGGTTCTTTCAATTCTGTTGGTGCCATTCTATAAGGTGTAATGGAAATAGGTTCTGAACCCGATAAAACTTCAATCTTAAATGCAACCTCTCTCGCTGGTGGCAAACCAAACAACTCATCTGGAAATACATCCAAAAAATCACATACCGTTGGTATTTCAAATATCTATACCCCTTTCTGTCTCATATCTATGACATGTACAAGTATTGCTTTACAACCTCGCTGTAATAATTTTTGGGCCATTACTGCTGAAATCAAACCATCTATCACTAATGATATTTTACCCTGAATACAATGTCATAACCTAGCTGTTGAAGTATTACCATCTTCTGTTTACAATCCATCATTGCTTGATACTTTGATAACCATTCCATTCCCAAAATAATATCATAATCTCAAAAAGGCATCTCCACCAGATTAGATAGGAAACACACACCATGTATAACTAAAGGACAACGCCTACAAATCTTATTCACTACCCTGTCCTTTCCTAAAGGACTAGAAACTATGATATCATATCCTAGCCTCTAACATGTAATATCAAGCAATCGTGCAAATTCCATGTTCATGTATGAATGAGAAGAACCAGGATCAAATAACACTAATGCATCATGATCAGAAATAAGATCATTACCGATAACCACGTTGGATGCTCACTGATCTTCTCTCTATACCAGATTATAAACTTTAGCCGGAGCCCTAATATTCTGATTAACAGACCCCTGGCTATTACCTCAGTAGCCACTGCTACGACCTCTACCTCCACCTTGACCCATACTCTGTGATATCTCTAGAATAGGTCTAGGTGCTAAACTCTGTTGGTAAGACCCACCTTCAGCTACCGTGTGCACCAGCTTATCCCGACGTGTTGGGCACTCTCGAGCAAAATGACCAGTATTACCATATTTGTAACATAAACCTGTACCTAATCTACAGGCACCATAATGTATGCAACCACATGTACGACATAAATTTAGGCATGTCCCTAATGAACTAGGTTAGAAGATCTCTTGCTCTCTGTCCTTGTCAAGGTAATGGTGGTCAAGACCTCACTGATCTAGAAGTTAAGGAGCCCCCAAACCTGCCTTCTTATGGCTACTAGAACTAGCTCCTCTAAAAGATCTCTCAAATTACCCTCTAAAACTCTCCATTTCTTTCAATGCCTACTCTTGATTAAGTGCATTTGCTATAAGAGCCAAAAAATCTTCATGGTTGAATCCCTGTACTAATACCTTAAGATGAGGATTCAATCTTTGCTCAAATCATTTACATCTGCCTCGTCCAGTCGCTAAAATTCCAATGGCATAATAAGCTAATCTTGTAAACTCTTTGTCATATTCTGCAACAGATAATGTACCTTGTTTAAGACTAAAGAACTCTTGTAATTTCTGATATGTATAAGCTGACGACATATGCTTCTAATGGAATTCCTTCTAGAAATCATCCCAAGTTAATACAGGTGAATCAACCATACCTTGTGGAATAGTCTTCCACCATTCATACACATCATCCTGAAGCAGTGATAAAGCATATTCAAACTTAGCAGAATCAGGACACCTTAGTTGCCAAAGATCCCTGCTTGTATGCTCTAACCACATTTCAATAATAAATGGACCTGTAGTCCTAGAAAAATTGGTAGCCCTATAACCCCGTAATTTCTTGAAATCCATCTTGTATTCTTCCCTATTCTTAGTTAAAGGTGGGGCTGGTGCTATTGTAGGTGTCTGCCTCTGTTTCTACATAAATCATAAAAATTGAGCATATTGGACAACTATTAGATCATCAGTGGAGGGATCATCCTGTTCCATGGGAGGTACCCTCTCTCTATGCTCACCAGGTTCACCCTGAATACCTGTATCACTAGGTCCTAGTTGAACCTCTTCTCTATCTCTAGCCTTTGAAGTATCCTCATGAGAGTTAAAATTACTCTCACCTTCTTCGCCCATAATCATCGCTTTATCACTCATTATATCTAATTTATAACACACATACATAATTTAAACAGATCAAAATAGTTAGCAATAGTAAGGATAACAATACTTCTATTATGTAGCTCATTAATCATTGGCAGTAGCTGATCCATGCAGTAATCATACAATAAGCAAACCATTGATCTGATACCGCTAAAACATGTCACAACCATACCCAATGTAACATGCTCTTGTAGCATAATTAATAACCTCCTAAGGAAGGAAATCACTAATTATACTACAAAGGATGCATACATTTTTTTTGCACATACTATTTCAATAAATACTATTCATAAGTACTATTCATTAAGTACTATTCATAAGTTACCATTCATCAAGCCACGAGGTGAAAATTATTTTCACTATAACATATGCTTATTGTCATTATGATGTAACCTACACATTTTATTGGTTGTTTTCATGTATCTTATCACATTGTATAATTTGCAAACATTCATACATGCATATGAGAACATTCTTATTTCATCCATGGTTATCGTCATATAATATCACCATATCATACTCATAAAATTTAAGGATAAAATAAACATACACATCATAAAAATATATAATTAAGTACTACAGCCAAATGAGTAACTATATATGCTATATAACAAGAATTATGTCTCAGAGTATTATACAAAAGTCTAGACTATGTTCAAGATAGGAATTTTATGAAAATTCCAACCTTCGCTAACTGCCGATAAACTAATCTTGTTGTTTCCTGAGTGGCCTAGATCCTGCATTCATCAAATGACACACGAATGACATCCAATGTCAAATCATCAATTAATTTTCATGCAATAGTATATTGCTAGAATATATGAATGATGATGTATGCCTTTAAGAATGCATTCATGCTTTGCACTCTCCTTCTGATTTTTTTATCATTTTTTTTATCTCTTTCTGTAATATTATGCACAATTTCAATTCGTACTAGGTCCCTCTATGTACAGGTACTTATCTCCCATAGGAGGATAAATATAAATGTAATTGTATGGTTCAGTGAACCCGTATTTTTACTTTCTATTAGGAAGGTTTCTGTATGATTTCACTGAGGGAATCCATATTTTTAATTCCAATCGGGAATATTGACCTAGTACGTTTTCATTTTATTTTGTATCATATCATCACTCTTTCTTTTCTTTCCACCTTATAACCACTTTATGAAATACCATGAATATGACTTTATACTTGAATGCTTCGTGGTATAATATGCATATGATGTATTCATGATTGTATGCGATATATATCATGAAATATTAATGACCATTCATACCCATTTTGTATATATCATAAACATTCCAATATAATAGGCTAATTCAAGACCTAAGAAATGTCATGAAGTAAGAAGCACAAACCTATCATCGATTTACCCTTATCAAGTACTTGGGTAGAAGTGTTGGCTTCGTTGTCTGAACCTGTAACATTTCCATTTCAGATCCACTTAGTACTATCATTTACATTTTCATTCAACATAATCATTCAAGTACCATTCCATTCCATAGCATTCCATATTTCATAATCACAGGATGAATAGTTACATAAGTCATACATATGTGTTAAGAATACATATATGTTAATAAGTGTTGGCTTCACAATAAAATAGTAAAACAGTTACTATCTTAAATGATTTAAATCAGTATTTGAAATTATAAAACTTCACAAAAGCTTGGTTCATAAATCTGCTTTAAAATCAATTAATAATTAAAACAGTAACTTTACCTCACAAAAATTCTGTTATTTACACTTAATCATATCTAAAACTCATTTCATATAATTATATATATTATTTCTTTCAACATTAAAATATGCTATGTACCTTAACATCCTCAAAATCCCCTTCTTAAATATAGTCATCAAATATTCTTCATTTAAATAATTCCTAATGATATGTCACTTA
>CANYBF010651401.1:0-12414 GCA_948192965.1 Dalechampia spathulata
TGGAAAGGGAGAATTCGGCCTTCACAAGAGCAATTGTAAGGAAGAAGAAAAATACCATAAGTTTCTTCTTTTTCTTTGCTAGTTCACAGGAAAGGAGATAGAAGCAATCGTTGCTTGCTTGGATTCCCTCATTTTCATGTGGATACTCTTGGAGGCTACCTACTTTTGTGGTTTTTGGTTTGCTATAACCATAAACGACATAGAGATCAAGAATGAAGGAGAACTGCATTGATATGTAAGAGTTATTATCTTATGCCATATTTAATCTCTAATTTAGTTTTCATGTGTTTTGATGCAAAGATCTTCTCTTGGTTTGCTGATTTAAATAAAAATTTTTAAATTTCTTCCACTGCTTAATAATATAGTAAACCAACAATTTGTACTCTCACTTCGTTGAGAGGATTTAATTTCACCGTCAAATTTATCCTTATTAAAAGCCGTAGACCATTTTTGACGAATGTTGTATAAGTTACTAAGCCATTTATACTCCCCCATCAATATAATCTTGCATCATTTGAGCCCATGTTTTTTCAAACTCTTCTTCTGTATTATATCTCCTCATACATTTGTTGAATAAATTTTGAAATCCTTGATTCGAGTATAGACAACCCAAATGTGAAGGTGCATTCTTTGATATATGCCATAAGTATAAGCGATGACGAGTATCAGGAAAAATATTTTCAATTGCATTTGCCATTGCTTGATCTTGATCGGTAATTATTGTCTTTGGTTGGCGCTTTCCCATCGACTCTAAAAATGTACTAAAAAGCCATTCAAAAGAAGTAGTTTTTTCATCTAAAAGAAAAGCACACCCAAACATCACGTTTTGCCAATGATGGTTTACCCCTACAAATGGTGCACATACAAGATCATATCTATTTGTACGATATGTTATGTCAAAAATAACAACATCTCTAAAGCACTCATAATCAATTTTTGATCTTCCATCTCGCCAAAGAAATTTATCATACCTTGTTCATCAAGTTGTGCATCCCAATAATACATGTCTCCTTCTTGAGATTCAACTTTGAAATGATTAATCAAACTTTGAGAATCTCCTACTTCAATTAACTTCAGTCTACTTGCATTGACAAAATTATAACAATCTTTTTTTATAAATCTTAAATTCTCAAGATCATGACTTTCTTCATACATAAATGAATATGCATCAATTGTTTGAATCCCTGCATTTATCATTGATTTAAGAACACCACCCTTTGAATTTGAAATTGATCGCACACTTCTTAATAAGTATCTTTCTTCAAGTGCTACCAATAGATGATTGTGATCATCGAAAAAATTAGTAACCTTCCATTGCCCATGCTCATCAACTGTAAATCTAATCATTGCTTTTCATCCTGTTCTAGTATCCAACCTAGTAAAAGAAGTTGATTGATCTAATGCCTCATCCTTTTTAAAACCTTGCTTTGAGCAATAATAATCCTTTGTCCGAATATTTTTTATGCCCATGTAATAATGCTGTTTGTCCTTTCTGATGCTAAACCCTCTACGAAATCCATAATCCTAATATAACTCATAAGCCTCCTCTTCATTATTAACAATTCTTCTAAATAACATTTCAACATCTATTTTTTTTCTTCTAAAATCATACCAACCTTTTCTTCTTCAATACTTCTGTCATTTTCCATACCTGTAAAACAAACAAGAATACAATTAAATTCAATAAAAATGATAATGAAATATTTTGTATATTTTTATAAAAACATAAATAATTAAAAAACATAATAATGAAATAAAAAAATAGGTCAATCAATCATTAGCTAAAAAAATAAAAAGTAAAACAATCATTAGCTAAAAAAAGAAAAAGTAAAACTATATTCTCTAATAGAAAAGTGACCTAAATTGATAATTAGAAATTATTGCTAAATTAAATATTATCAAGAGAATTCGTAATTAAAATCTCATGCATGGTAATTTGTATAATTTCTTTTGTTATCGCAAAGATATTATTAGTCAATCAAATGAATTTTAAAAGAGATTATACTAAAGCTTGCATTAAGGTGAAAATTTACATGAGAGCTAAATTAATAAATGTAATAAGGATCCTAATGCTTTTTACTAGCATACGCTCCTTAATATGAAGATTAAATATGCAAGGTTTTAGAAAAAATTATAAGTTATATGTAATATGGGTAGGAAGTTGCTGTTTAATTAAAAATAAACATAAGATTGAACAACAATGCACTTGTTAACACCTTCATTAGTAGTAAAACACAAATAATAAAAACTATCATAATAAAATTAAAAAATTAATTCAATCAATCATTAGAATCAGCATATATATTATGATATTTTACAATAGAAACAAATAATAAAAATATCATAATAAATTATAAAAATTAATTCAATCACTATAAAAAAAGAAAAATGAAAAAATTAATTCATAAGAATTAAAGAAACAAGAGAAGTCCACAACAATGATAAAAAAAAAAAGTAACAATAACAATGATAAGCTTTTTACCTAGTTATTCTTAAGTTGAAAAATGGCAGGAACACGTCAAAGAAGAAAATGGCTGTTGGTGTTTTCTTGTTTTGGTATAGAGAAAATTAAAAGTTTTTTCAATAAACTGAATAGTGAGGAGAGAGACAAGTAAAGTGAAAGGTGAGGAGAGAGGAAAGTTAATGGTTTTTTTTATAAATACATGATTATTTGTAACCATGGTAAACTCATATAGTTAAATTTTTAAATATTAAAAAAATGACATATGGCATATTTTAATTAGCTTGACCATAATCAAGGTGGTAAACCCAGTCTACCCAAGAAATTTTACTAATCCACCCTGCAAGCCAATGAGTAAACCCTTGAGATTCCCAGCCCGTGAACCGCCTGGTTCCACAATTAGTTAATTATTACGACATTTCCATATGGTGCAAAATATAGTAAGGACCCTTCTGGATTGCAGAATCTAATTATTTTACTATAACCAAAACCTCAATCCGCATTCCTTTGTCAACTATTTTTCCAATAATAATCTAATATTAAGTTTTTAAGACAACTTACATTATGTTCAGGAGAATTATGAAAATGTAATTAAAGTTATACAAAGGAAAAGTAAGATATATAATCTAACTTTTTGGATAGAAGATGAGTAAATGAAGGTTATTAATTGATATATTATATATTATTTGACTAGATTCTTGGAAATATTCTAATTTAAAGGTTTAAAATTCTCAAGATTTTCAAGGGTCAATCAACCATTCCAAATCCTTCAAAATACTTAATCTTTCTGCTCAACCCTCTTTTCAAACAACTTATTCGATTTTACTTTAGCTTCCGCTATCTTATAAACACTCCTCTCAATATAGAACTAATAAACAAATGACTTAGCAATATGAATTGAGATCCTCACCTTTCATCAAAACTAATCTAACCTAAATTAAACTTTTCTTTTAAACAGATTTTTATAAAAGTGCCATTTTAAAAAATATAATAAAAAATTGGTATAATTCTCATTTTAACCTCTAAACTATGTAATGATGAATAAATTGACCTTTAAAATGTTATTTGATTGTAATTAAATCAAAATTATATGAAATTTGATCATAGTAATGCATATTATATGTAATAAATTAATGATTGTAAGCAACATTATAGAAAATAATTATTGATAAATTATACATTATTCTAACATCATCTATTTCTATAATTTTATCTCTATTGCCTTCAATCTTATCTCTCTCTTCATCATTATTGTTAACATCATCACCATTATATTCTCTTCCATAATCACCTTCTACTCTATCATCAATACCTCTTTTATCACCAATAACCTCAAAGAATTATATTGCTTTGAAGATTTTAATTCCTAAAGATGAAATATTTTTCATTCAAAATTATTTTGCAAAAAATAAAAAATATAGTCATAATTTGAATTTAATTGAAAAGAAAAAAGAAAAAATCTTGCTTTAATTTATCATTAACTAGTAATCATGACCAACAACAAAAAATGTGTCTTTTAGTATCGAAGAATGGATAAATTAGGTCTCGATACCTTATAACTTACGTTAAGCTATTATGGTTAGTGGTTTAATCTTCTTAAACATTGAGGAAAACTTAATCTTGAGTTATGGAATTACTTAGTACTCTCTTATATAGCTTAGTTGAATTATATATTATATTTATGATTTTGAATGCAAAGGAACCTAACTCTTACCATAATCTCAAGATCATACGTGAAAAGAAATATCAAAAAGGATATTTACAAGCAACTACTTGAGCAACTTACTTAATTAACTATTTGAGTTTCCATTAAGAAATTCTTAATTTATTATCAATGGTTCTTCTTCACTAAGAACTAAAGCTCAGTATTTTTAGGGCTCATACTCAAACATTTGTAACAAAATAAAACCTATTTAGAAAAATTCTCTAAAGATAAGAGTAGAAAAAAGGTATAATGCCTTCTCCAACCTTGAAATTCAATTACAAAGAAATTAATCTAGGAGCTTTTATTGTATCCAAGTTTAAGAAAGATGAAATTGAATGGTAGTAGCTTAGCATTTTGAAATCTTACCTCCAAAATTATCAATTATAGCTTTAAATACTCTTCCAAACTTAGAGAGTTGTCAAAGTTGTATTAAACATAAAACTATCTATTATTTCCTTTTTTAAAAGCTTAATTAGACTTAAAATGCAAGTCACATATAGGTATGTAACCAATCCATAAGAGATGGTACATCCATACCACATTGATTTGAAATTAGAAGTCAAACTAAGCTTCAATATGGTATAATAGTACTATGACTTGGTGTGCTCATATCATAACTCTCTAAAATCAAAAGCTAATAGAGTCTTTAATGTGCTATGATAGTATTTGAATTAGTTTACCGATTCCATAAATTTTTTCTAAACATATAGCTAATGAGATAAGGTGGTATAATACTACCACTAATTGGTACATTAGTAGTACCACCTTTTGCTCTTCAACTTAGTAAAACATATTTAACACTTAAAAAATTTTTTTATAACATGGTTAAATAATGTAGAACACTTAATTTAGGTTATTAGGAAGATAAATAAGATTTATTAAAATTAAGTGATTCAACAATCTCCCCTTTTTTTTATGTTAATAAACCATAAATCATATATAATATGCATAATCTAATTGCAACTAGATCCCATGGTTACACAATCTTTAGACACATCCAATAATATATCCTAAGGGATTAACATTGTATAACATTAACATTTATGACTTCATGAAACATACTAATTTGGTTTTTAAATATAAGAAGCAAAAATTTATGAGAAATGCTTTTGAAATAATAAAACTTATCTTTTATAGAGTGCACTTTCAAATACATCATTATATTTTAAAATAAATTAAATTTTCCATGTGAACAAATTCATATTCAATGTCATATAAATGGTTCATGGATTAATTAAGAGAAACATTAAATAAGAAGTCTAATTAATTATAACTCAAATCTAATAATAACATATTATATTAACATCCAAAATATATCACAAATCTATCCAAATATTTTGAAAACTTTCCATACTGTATGAGGTAGAAAAGAAGAAGTACATGACTCATAAATACACTTTTCCTCAAAACAATTTTAAAACCTATGCATAGTCAAATTATCTAAAAGCTTTAACCATGCAAGCAAAATGTGTGGAATCTTTACAATGTGAGCCTTAAGTTTTCTTTGATATATCATGCACTGAATCATGCACTTTATGATCTTTTTTCCTTGCTTAAACCTATGAATAAATAAATAATCCATTTATTAAACATACAATTACTAATGCATATACATGCCATAAATATGGTATGTGGATCATACCAAGTGTCATAAAAGTATGCATTCAACATCAATATTAGAATATAACATAATTCATTTGCATATGTAAAGCCCAATATGAATTCATGAATGCATATGTCTATAATAATTAAAGAACTCATTCATTAAAAATCATGAGCATTTGAGAGTTATCAAAATAGGACATTATTATTATTATGTCATATCCTATGATTGATATATTTCTCAATAAGTTGGAGAAATCATAATTTAACCATATGCTAAAAATTGAAATTATGATCATCATCATCAAAACTATAGTTATTATCAAGTATGATTATCATCATATGTGCATAATTTCATGACTAATCATAAACAAAATCTCTATCATTATAAATTATTCTAAAATCTTTGCTTATGCTATTTAAAGTATCATTTCTTACTAAATCGTATACCTAAGTAGCATATTATTCATGTATTATGCATATGTACCATTTCCTTGTCAATCACACCCATGTCAAATCCTGATAAAAACCCATTTTATAACATGGAATTATCACTTATGGTTCATAGGTAACTTAATCATACATATAAGGGTCACTTACATGGAAATTTCTCATAATTATAAAATGGTAAAACAATTTTTAGCAAAATTCAATTACTACATATGAACATTATTGATTAGATTCTTGAAAGATAATATTATACCTTAGCTTTGGCATATAATAGCTATATGTGATGTACAACTACATGTGTTGTCATGATATAGTTTATAATCTTTATAAATCATCACAAAATAGTTTATAAGTGATGTACAACTTTAATATGCTTCTTATATATGTAGAATTAAGTTAAACAAATGAGGAGTTTACTGAGTATAATCAACTTAAATATGTAGTTACATTTAAATAAAATAAGGATTCATATGATTTACAATAAATAAATACTAGAGATTTTAATTACTTTCCTAAAATTTCAAATATTTTTAGGGTCATCACGTGCTTTGCAAAAATAAGAATATCAAGAGTGAATTTAGAACACTTATGTTTTGATTACATCTCATCGTAACATGACTTCGAATATGTTTAAATATCTAGAAATTGTTGAAGCATGTTAATTAACATTAGAAATTATTGTATAAAAATGGAAGAATACTTGTTCTTAAATGTCATTACATATTAGGGAACCTAATACAATTAAGTTATTATGTAATATTAAGGATAATCAAATGTTATATGACCTTATAAGGTGTCATGTTATTATTGAAACTTCATGTTAATGATTGAATTAATGGTGATATGGAGAGCTTAATGATAATGCCATAATTATAAAGTAAAATCCTATTTTGATATTTTCAAAGCTATAGCAAAATGGCTTGAATTATTTCAGCCATAAATATTTTATGATAACTTTGAGCTTGTCATAGTGAGTTTATATAACCTTAAATTAGTTTTCATAATGAATATGACACTTGAAGTCAATGGGGGTACAAAGTGATCATTGGTAATTGAGAGAGAGCATAAATAAAGTGTAATTTCTTACTAGCTTGTAAGTGAAGGGGCACATGAATGAACTAATCTCATACTCAAAAAGAAGGATCTTGAGACTATGTAGGGATGAGAATATATAGTTAAGTGATTATGAGATTGTACAACTATAAAACTATACAATTGCGAATAATTTAAGAAATTTCAACATACCTTTTTAGTACTCATTCCATAATAAATTCAAACTAAAATATTCTTAGATTTGAGCAATTTTAGAATGGGTGACATAATAAATACAAACTCAAATATTCTTAGATTTGAGCAATTTTAGCATAGGTGACATCTTAGGAAGTTTTCTTAGAAAGCATGTTGTAAGGATAAAGCATACCGAAATAGTCTCATGTTGGATTATGTAGAAAATCCTTTAATATGAATGAATTATATGAATTTAAGGATATTAGTATAAGTCCTTTATGTTGTTTATGTTGAATTTAGTCTAAATTTTCTCAATTACATGTGTATTTATAATAAAGATTTCTTGGTAAAAAATGACCTAAATGATATAGTGTAAATTATGTTTTTTTGAATGATTGATTATTTAATATTAAGAGGGTGCTTATGGATGAATAATGAATAAATAGTATTAAACTAAAAGGTGATGTATGAAATCACATGAAATATCATAATATTACTAATATGGTGTGTTGGCTCTGATATTTAACTTTGATGTGTTCAAGAGCAATTATGACACTATGGTGATGATTACACTATAGACTAAGTGGAATATCTTATAACTATAAGAATTCTTAATCAATTGGTATATAACATCCATATATGTATCTTACAATCATTCTACCATTAATTCATGATATATAGAAATGATTACCAATTTAATTGTAATGTTTCTGTCACACCCCGACCCAAGACCTAAGGGGTGACGACATGATCCCATAGCATAACCATCACTTTCCCATCCTAGGAAAACAATAATTATACTACAAGGGATTTTAAACTCTAATGCTCGTATAAAAATCCAATAATGGAAAGATATATAAATAAATACAAAACAACCCCTAGATATATTCATGGATTCTTATACAATACATTCAGTATACTGCCAAATACTACAAATACAAAGGAATATGCACAAATACACAAGCTGCAGGAGTCCATCCAGAAGTCCAAGACACGAGCCAGTTGCTGTACCTCTAATCCCGTTGCTCACCCTCTGAACTCGGACCTACGTTCATCAAATGATAAATGCTGAGAATAATCTCAGTGGTGCTAGGAACACATAACACATCAAACACAAATGCAACCAATCCATCACATATACAGGCAACCATTATCCATACAAGCCACACACACAGCCATGATATCTCACCAGGCAATCGGAATGCAATGGAGTGTTGCACTCACCCTCATTTGGCACTTCTCATGCTCTTTTAAGAGTATTGCTCACCCCTTCACCATATTGATCAATATTGGCACTTCTCGTACCTGTAGGGTATCTCACCTCTTCACCATATTGATCAATATCGGCACTTCTCGCACCTGTAGGGTATCACTCCTTTCATACCAACTGATACTTCTCGGACCTCATTTCCGCCACCCTTATTTCACTCCCTCACCATGATATGCTATGCCATCATTCATAATGCATGAACAAGCCATATAATAATTCTACAAGCCAATCATCAAGAATCACAAGACACGTTCCAATCTGGAACCCATAGCCACAATCACAAGCATCAAAGGCATAAGCAAGCACAACCATAGGGGATTCAATCCCCGAACATCAGTTCTAGACCTTACCGAGCCGTAGAACCACTAAAACAAGCATGACCAATAAAAATCTTGCACAGACGAATACCAGCTAGCACAAACCTGAAGAAAGAAGACCGCTATCACAAGCCCGTACTCCCAGTTCTAACAAGCTCTAGCTTCTACTCCATGCTCTTGCATTATCCCAGTGCTTAGGCATCCTTCTACAGGTATTTTCTAGTGTTTTGGGATGTTTAGAAAGGTTTAGGGTGAAGAACATAAGAAAAAGGGCTTATGTTTATCTGTTAAAAAGGCAGATTTAAGTCGCGTACGACCGTACCAATCATGTACGCCCGTACCAACCCAAAAAGCCTAACAAACCCAAAAACCTGCGAGCTACGGTACGAGCGTACCACCCTTTGGTATGCCCGTATGGCCACCACTCTCCTAACAAACCTGAATTCCTGCGAGCACGTGTACGGTCGGACCACTCCTTGGTACGCCCGTACGGCCTCCAGGAGCCCTAGCCTCCCTGATTTCCCCTGCTCGGTATGACCATACGAATCCCCGTATGCCCGTATCACTCTCCAAACTCCTCTTCTCATCCTCAAACTCACTCCCCAACCACTTGAAATACCCACAACACATACCAAAAATGCATGCCATCATGCACACACCTTGTACATATACAAATACACAGCAGAACACATCATCATGACGCATACACAATCATAGAATACAGAGCACATACACATACAATCATACCAAAACATGTATACATACATGTATACATCCGAGCAAGTGTACATAACAATACTAAAACTCCTAGGGTGTCAAATATGGATGTGACAACTCTCCCCCCTACAAAGAATTTTGTCCCCAAAATTCCAGTCCAACACATCTATAACTCAATAACATAAATTGTACCTGCTGTCGAATCCGCTGATGGCAATGGCTCATTCTGGAGCAGATTGTAAACCCTGGCCGGTCTGCCATGTGGTTGATTCACTGAACCCTAACTTCCAGCTCTGAGAACTGTGTCTCGACTCCTATCTACACCTCTATTCCCATGCTCTGGTTGTGAAACTCTAGGCGAAAAGTGAATATCAGGGTACTGCTGGTGTGAACCACCATTGGTTGTTGTATACAATGGTGTCACCTCCTGACTAAGACATTCCCGAGCATAATGTCCTGTACCTCCACATCGGTAACACACTAAGGTACTCCTTCTGCAGCTGCCCATGTGTCATCGACCATAAGTACGATATGGCATGGGTCGTATCTCGGAACCACTATGGTCTCCAACATGCTCACTCTGAGTCTGATGCGGTAGTGGTGGTCAGAACTCTGATGATCGAGATGACCCATCGTGTCTGCCTCACTTCTGTGATGACGATGAAGAGGATGGATGAGAATCACTCAACTATTGCCTCATAAATCTCTGGCGATCCTCATCTTCCTGTAGCGTTTGCTCTTGCTCTAAGGCATGGGAGATCAGAACAGAAAAATTATCATACTAGAATCCCTGAACAAATGATCTGATCCTCGGGTTCAACCCTTGCTCAAATCTATTACACCTCTCTCTGCTCATCATCAAGATATGACCCGCATAATAAGCCAAACTGGTATACTCCCTCTCGTGCTCAGCCACTATCATATTACCTTGCTGCAATCCAAGGAATTCCTGTAGCTTCTGATCCGTATATGCACTTGGAACATACTTCTCCCAAAATTCCCGCAGAAAATCTTGCCAGGTCAATACCGGTGGCTCTGCTAGACTCTGTGGAATCAGCTTCCACCATTCGTAGGTATCATCTTATAATAATGAGATGATATAGTCCAGCTTCACCTCATCTAGGTAACCCATCTGTCAAAAAATCCTCTAGGTGTGCTCGAGCCACATCTCTGCAACATAGGGGTCTATGGTCCCTGTGAAATCTGTGGCCCCAAATGCCCGTAGTTTCTGAAAATCCCTCTTCTGTTCTTCAATCTGAGGAACTACCACTGGAGGTGGTGCAAGAACTATTGGTAAAGCCTGAACCTGCATCTGGATAAAGTGGAAGAACTGGGCAAACTGAGTTGTCAACGGATCCGCTCCAGTAGCTGTAGGTTATTCCCTCTGTGGTACCCTAGCTGCTTGTTCTCTCTGTGGTGCTGCCTCCCCACCCTGATTACCAACCTCTGAACTATCATCCTGAGCCTGAACATTTCCCCCTTCGCTGCTAGTCCCAGCTCTATCAGACATGATCAAAATCCTGTACCTGATGCTTATCTTGTAACTGCATAAAATAAACATTAGCACCTAGCAGCAGCTCAGACTACCAAGACTCCCATTTATGCACTTTCCCTATTTGGCAGTAAACATAAATGTACCCGAGCAACACCTACGAGCTAACCATTGCTAATCGAGTAACCATAGCCCAACGAGCTAACCATAACTCTGATACCACTTAAACATGTCACACCCTGACCCAAGACCCAAGGGGTGATAACATGATCCCGTAGCATAACCATCACTTTCCCGTCCCAGGAAAACAATAATTATACTACAAGGGATTTTAAACTCTAATGCTCATATAAAAATCCAATAACAGAAAGATATATAAATAAATACAAAACAACCCCTAGATATATTCATGGATTCTTATACAATACATTCAGTATACTACCAAATACTACAAATACAAAGGAATATGTACAAATACACAAGCTGCAAGAGTCCATCCAGAAGTCCAAGACACGAGCCAACTGCTGTACCTCTAATCCCAGTGCTCACCCTCTGAACTCGGACCTACGTTCATCAAATGATAAACGCTGAGAATAATCTCAGTGGTGCTAGGAACACATAACATATCAAACACAAACGCAACCAATCCATCATATATACAGGCAACCATCATCCATACAAGCCACACACACAGCCATGATATCTCACCAGGCAATCAGAATGCAATGGAGTGTTGCACTCGCCCTCATTTAGCACTTCTTGTGCTCTTTTAGGAGTATTGCTCACCCCTTTACCATATTGATCAATACCAGCACTTCTCGCACCTGTAGGGCATCTCAACCCTTCACCATATTGATCAATATTGGCACTTCTCGTACCTGTAGGGTATCACTCCTTTCATGCCAACCGGTACTTCTCGTACCTTGTTTCCGCCACCCTTATTTCACTCCCTTACCATGATATGCTATGCCATCATTCATAATGCATGAATAAGCCATATAACAATTCTACAAGCTAATCATCAAGAATCATAAGATACGTTCCAATCTGGAACCCATAGCCACAATCACAAGCATCAAAGGCATAAGCAAGCTGTAAGCGTCGGTTTCTACCGGGGCCCAGAGCGAGGCTTGCGAAAGTCACAGACCGGAGACCGCGCTTGGAGTGAAAGCA
>CANYBF010651599.1:0-44202 GCA_948192965.1 Dalechampia spathulata
TTAAATGTATAATTATATAAATTTTATGTTTACAATGAAATCTATGTCTATTATATGCCTATTGTCTTCTTGAATAAAATTATATTTGTAATAATATAAAATTTTGACATATATTGAATGTTTTATATATAAATATTGAAGTAAAAACATATTTACAAATGTATAATTTAATAGTAGTTCACTTATATTTATCATCAACATTTATCCTCCTGCAAAAAATTTAATCTATGAACATGAATCAATGACTCTAATAATTCAAATACAAATTATTAAAATTATAATTACTTTTAAAGAAAACAATCCTAATTAATTCTTCAATAATTTTCATTTTTAGAAAATAAACAAGAAACGATAAAAGAAAGAAAATAGTAATGAGAAAAAGTTAAAAGATTGCAAATGATAAAAAAAATTAAAAATATAGAAATAAAAAACAACAATAAATTCATAAAACAGATATACAATTAATAATAGAAGAGAACTCATCACCAAACAAATTAATTAACAAAATAAAAATGAAATTCATATAAAACCCTGTAATTATTTTGTTTAATCCTCAATTTTTTTACTCCCAAATAACAAGTTTTATCTTCTTCGAGATATCCAATAGATCCAAAGCATGATGAGATGAGAAAAATAGAGAGGAAAAGGGGAGTCAAAAGAAGATAAATGGATAAAAATAAAAATAAAAATAAAAAGAAATTTGGTTTGATGATAAGGTGTTCAAAGTGATCCATTCAAGTTCGATTCATTTCTAAATCCAGTTTTATTCGATTAATGGTGGGATAATGTGGCATAACGTGCTAAGAAATTCTGTCCAATTTTTAACATAATTGAATATTTATGCTATAGCGCATGGAAATGCAAGTTCGAGAATTTCAGCTATCATCATTCTACATAATACAAACTGCTAAACAGAAGATTCAGATCACAACCAACAAAAACAAAAGCTGAATGTTGCTAATTTTTCGCTTGTAATATCTCTCCAACAGCAGTGAGTTGTACACTCATTTGTAATTGTAAGAACTGAATGATCCTTGCAGGAGAGGTATACCAACACTTCTGCTTATCTTGTTCAACCAAACACCTTCCCCTCCTTCTTTAATGGAATCTGCACTTTTGCCCTTCCTTGGAAAAATTCTGACACCCACATTCATAACGTTTGATATGTCAGATTCGAGAAAAGGGTTGTAACCAACCATATCAGGAATGGCAAGCTAAATGGTTGACCTTATAACAAGCAAGTCCAAGGAAGGCATCAATCGCTGGAAGAAGTTTGTGTGGTATATTAGGTGTGTGATGCTGATTAAAAGGATGATATAATGTTACAATCCATAAGGGACTCATCACTGAAGATCATAACATGTGTTATTATCATTACAGAGAGAACACTAGTTCATAACGGGTCTCTTTTCAGAGGAAACATGAAATTTGCACCAGCTTCAAATACTTTCTCTAACAGAAATGAACAATGTGTAAAACATTTGATGTTAAGTGAAGATGCGAATGGTGATGCTACAGGTTTCATTGCAGGCAACAGAAAATAATGGTTGATGCTGAAAAGAGGTCCCAGATTCTGTACTCTAAGTTAGTTAGCAAGCTGATTATTGACTGATAACAAAGCCTGGTAACAAGCAGATAAATGTTAGAAAAAAAACAGGTCAGCAAACATGTATGTAAACACTGCAATAGAGTTATGTTTGGTGTTACTTCATATGCAATAGGGTTGTATTCTTCATCAGTATTTTGGACCAAAAGACTGGCGGTAGAGCAACTTAAGAACAATAATTTTACCTAGTTCTGTGTAACTTCTTCAGAGCTTGACCTCCACATCAACTCCAGCAGGAAGGTCGAGTTGCATCAATGAATCTATCGTCTGGGCAGTTGGGTAGAGAATATCTATCAGGCGTTGGTGGGTTCTGATCTCAAAATGAAATCTTGCATCCTTGTGCACATGGGGAGATTTTAGGACACAGTAGACCCTCTTCTTTGTTGGTAAGGGGACAGGACCCATGGTCTTGGCGTTGGTATTCCTAGCAGCATCCATTATTTGCTTGCAAGAGTCCTCAATCAAGGGCACCCAGTAAGATCTTAGCTTAATTCTGATTTTTTGTTTCGGTGCCATCTAAGAGCAGAACCATCAAGGAAAAAGAAATATTATTCCACCTCAAATTAAAATTTCTAGAAACCAAATACACTATAACAAATATGCAGGCCTCTAATGAAGATGTTTACAGGATTCATTGATATTCGAGCTTCAAACCAAGTTTTCCCAAGTCATACGCATCTTGGAGAATTCAAGGAGTAAAGCAAGTAATAAACAAGAAAATAATAACCATTCATTCAACCACGACGTAGAATTGCAAGACGAATGAAAGGTAATCAACCAGGCCTATTAGCATGAATGCAAGATATTATTCTTCCTCAACAGTCCCAGTAGTAACAGAGATGCATTCACAATGATCACAATGATCATTCTTTTGTTTCTCTTTGATAAATGAGGATAACAGTACCTTATCTGCGTCTGCTGCAATGCTAAGTGAAGGAGAACTGGGGGTCTCGGAATCTCCAATCTGCACCTCACAAAATTAACACGATAGGTTCTTTGTCAAAGCTTTCAAGCCAACCAAACAGAATATTTGCATGAATTTGAGGAAAAGAAAAATGTACTTAATTATGAGAAACAATCAATCAAGAAGATCACAACCCAACTTCACCAAGAAAATTCCTTTTATCATCCTTAAATTTCTTCTTTTTTATTTTTTTTCTCCTTCCAAAGTCAATTTCTTTCATTTATCCCAATTCATACATTGCAAGCAAGAAATTAAACTAAACAAGAAAAACCCACAAACTCAAAAACCGAAAGAGTCCAACGTCACTGAAAATAAAAATAAAAAGCAAAACTTGTTCATATTCTATCACATATCCCTTATTTTTTCAACAACCAACCACAGAAGAAACTGAGACAAAACATAGAAACAAACCTGAAAACGATCAGAGCCAGAATCATCAAGGCTATCTACAGGTGGGTCCGAAGTTTCTTGAGAATCCAAAGTCTCTGGCGCAGCAAAAACTCTGGTTGTTGAGGGCGAGAGCTTTAGGGTGCTAATAACACTATTAACAGAATCAGATGATAAAGATAAAGAAGAAGAACAAGAAGAAGAAAAAAGCTTAACGGGTGCAATTGGCTTAGTGGGAAAGGGAGAAGCAGCGAGAGAAGGGATGAGTGTAGTGGTAATTGAAGAAGAAATTGCCATTTTCTCTTCCGCGGTAGGTTCAGCGGTAAACTGAGTATGGAGCGCTCTGCTCTTTAGCTTCTCTTGCTGTGGAATTATCCAATCATTTATTTCTTATTTTATTTTCAGAAAAATGATATTATGATTGATTATGGACCTTAATGGGCTTCCTAGGATGGGCTAAGCCCTATAAATACTCATTATAGCCCAAATCAATCAGTACAGTACAACATGAAAGAGGAAGAAAAAAGGAGCATACGTTTTTCTGAAATCATGATGTTCTCCAAGTACACCTTCCCTTCTTCAACTCTCTGTTTCTTTCTTTCCTTCGGTTAAATTCACCTATCCTCAAAAATGGCATCCCTCTTCATGGGCCATCATACCTATGCATTTTTTTAATATTTTAAAATTATATTATTATACAGAATATTTCTCGATGTGAATTTATATGTATTCTTGCTTCAAGCTCGTTGGCAAAGTCAACACTAAGAGCTGGAGGGCTCCAACTTTAGCTCCACCAACAATCTACAGGAGTAGGGCTTCCAGTTCTTTATAGGATAGGAAACAGGGAAAGATCAATAGCCCCCACTTTTCATTAATCTAATCTAATTATTCTGGAGTTTTTATGTATTTTATTTTATTTATTTTGTTATTTATAGAGGTGAATATTGGTTTATTTGGTTTAATTTTGTAGAAGTTTTGAATTGAATCGAATAAATAGCAAATCAAAACTATCAAACTAAATCAAACTGAAATTTATCAAAAAATCAAATAAATTAAATCAGATAAATAAAAAAACCAAATATGTAATAATCAAACTGAATTGAATACATTGAATAAAGTAAAAACTTAATTCATAAATTACTTATTATAATACGATATCGTTTTGAATATTAATATAAAATGATGTATTAACAAATTTAAAATTGAATTGTAAATGTGTAATTATATATATAGATATATATATATATGTATGTTATGTTTGTTGAACTAATTGGTTGTCTTTAATGTCACCTTATACACACAACATTGAATTGAAAGATAAGAAAATATGTTTTGACTTAAAGTGTGGTAAATGTAGATTAACAACTAAGTCAATTATTTTATATTAATTTCTTCCATACATTTATATATCTACATCTCAATATCATATATTACTTTTAAAATTCATATCATAGGTTATATATTAATTAATTTTAAGTATTTGATGAATAATTTATTGATATATTTTATATTATATACATATTTAGTTTCTTCATAATATGAATAAATTATAAATTATAAATAAATTTGAATTCGGAAGATACTTCAAAACTAACACAATTGAAATTAAATTATCTTTAGATTGTTTTTAAGAGAAAAAAAGATCAAATTACAAAACATAATATTATTATATTATTTAAACTTTTGATAATTAATTCTTAGTAATAGAAAACATTTTTTAAAATATAGATATAATTTTAATTGTAAACTTTGATAAATTATATCTTATATATAAATTTTTATATTGAGCTAATAAGGATTATCAATATTTTACGATTAATGAAAAATAATTTTATTTAAATCAGTTCATTGTTATCTATGGTATAATTTCATTATAATACTCGAAATAATGAAAAAATTAATATTGTGAAAGTATAGCTAAAAGAATAATGCTATGAAATTTGATTGATTAGGGGTAAAATAAAAATCATCATTGGGAAGATGCATGGATGATGAGGATTGTCATTGTTTAGTAAAGTCCAGTTTCTTTAATCAAACATGATTAATGGGCTTCCTGTGTTTTTAAATCACTAGCAGTTACCTAATGCTCCATTAATTCCTTATAATCATATAACCAAATCTTTCAAAACAATCCATGCATGCACTCATGATCCTCTACTTATATACAATCAAAATACATTATAAGTACCCTGAGCTGCTTTAATATAATCAAAGAAACAAAGAGACCAGGCGTTATGATTAATTAACTTTCAGTTTCAGCTTCAGAAAAAGCTTTAACCGCTCTCTCTCTGTCTATATATATATTGCTTTGAGCACTTCTCTTTAACTACCCATTAACAAAACCAGAAGATTTCATGAACTGCAAAAGGGGATAAAGTAGAAGAAAATAAAGCTCCAATCTTTTAATTCTGTGATTAGCATAACTTTCATGACTAACCTTCCCTTTCTACTCCATAATTTTCTTTAAATTCTATACTAAACCTTCATTTATTTGTTTGTTTCGTTTGTACTGGAATTGGTTTCTTTTTACTTGCATTTATTTTATCACCACCATGCTCTTTAGCTACTGTCATTATTTCATGTCTCAGTGATCACTGCAAGAGTCTCTCTACACGCTCCTCTCCTCTTTATTTATTACACTTGCCTCTGATTCACACCCTTTCATCTCCGTATCTATTGTATCATTTTCCCACAAGAATTCTTTTAAAAAATAAGTGAAAAGAACGCTATTATTTATAAGAGTTGATGTACCATGTTTGTTCTTGGTTTCAATGCATGTTTTTTACCTGTTTCTTTGTCACCCAGTTGCTGTTTTACATAGAAAAGAGAGGGGATAGTATGGAAAGGCGTGTTCTTGGTGTTTGTGCTGTGGTTTTTATGTGTTTTTTGGGTTGTTTTCGAGTGGGATTTTCTCAAAGTGGAGAAACGCGTACGGAGGATCTTATTAGCTGGGATGACTTGAAGGTCGAAGAAGATGAAACGAGATTGAATTCCAGAAATGATTATAATAAAAGCAAAATAATAGTAGTTGACAAGAATGGTGAAGGTGATTCTTTAACAGTTCAAGGTGCCATAGATATGATACCAGAAAATAATCCACATAGAGTGAAAATTTACATTCTTCCAGGAATTTACAGGTTTGTGTAACACATAAGCCAAAAGCAAATGGCATTCTTTCCCTTGCACTTTCAGGACTCATCTCTTCTGTCACCCTCTCTCAATTCAATGAACATATGGGATAAAAATGGAAGATATTATGCATTTCATCATTTGCCTATGCTTTCTTGTTTTCTTGGACGCTAGATCTTCCTCCAGAATCGCCTGTTTCTGCCATAAAATTTCAGTTTTTCGAACCTGTGCAATATTTTTTACAGTTTTTCCAGCTTTTTGATTTTTTTTTTTTGTATAAGTGGGCTCACAAATTTAGCTACGTGGTTTGTATTGAGGAAGTTATATTTATGGAGAAGTTAAAGCGACCCTGTTATTACAATTGCCAATTTTGCAAGTTCAGAAAGTGTAACAGTTCATGTCGATTTGATTCTGAAACTTGATGCAGAGAGAAGGTGCTTGTACCAAGTACCAAGCCTTATATTTCGTTCATCGGGAAGGAAAGTCACTCTACTGATACTGTAATTACTTGGAACAACAAAGCTTCTGACACTGACAGCAATGGAGTTGAATTAGGAACCTATAGATCAGCATCTGTCACCATAGAATCTGATTATTTCTGCGCGTTTGGAATCACTTTCGAGGTAAGATTATATTTATTTGACATTGATTTGAAAGTTCGATGCGAGTATTGTTGATGGTTAGAACCATGACAGAATACAGTAGTAGCAGAGCCCGGAGGATTTGGAATGCAAGCAGTAGCATTGAGAGTTTCAGGAAATAAGGCATTTTTCCATAAAGTTAGAATCTTGGGAACGCAAGACACACTTTTAGATGAGAATGGATCACACTACTATTATCAGTGTCATATTCAAGGAAGTGTTGATTTTATATTTGGCAGAGGAAGGTCGCTCTTTCAGGTTGTACGATTTCTTTCTTTTTTTTATAAAAGAACTCTTTGAGATTGTGAATATATTGAGGTGGATGTTCTTGAAACAGGATTGTGTGCTTCAATCAACAGCTAAAAGATCTGGAGCAATTGCAGCTCATCACAGGGATTCACCCCTCGACGATTCGGGTTTCTCCTTCGTAGGTTGTGTGATCAATGGAACAGGAAAAATCCTACTCGGAAGAGCTTGGGGGAACTATTCAAGGGCAGTATATTCCTATTGTTTCATTGATGACATCATAACTCCGCCAGGATGGAGTGACTGGAACTACCCTGACAGGCAAAAGTACGATTCTTAACCTGTTAAAATCTTGAAAGAAACAGTTAACCCAAAATGTCAGGTTTAATAAAAACAGTTTAATGGAAGATTACACAATGCTTACAGGACCGTATTTTTTGGAGAATACGGATGCAGCGGAAGAGGAGCACAAACGGGAGGCCGCGTGCCATGGTTGAAGACTTTTACTTACGAGGAAGTAAGGCCATTCTTGGACATGCAGTTCATAAATGGAGATGAATGGCTTAGACTGTAGTCTTTTTTTGTTTTCAACTTCCCTTCCTTCGCTAAGCTTGTCGATTTGCGATATTCTTTCCTAGCTCTATTTTTTCCAAATCCTCCTTAACGCAAGTGGCTTTACAGGGGATTCAACATGTCATAAATTGTAAAAAGTCCCTTACAGGTTTTCCAGATATAACATGTTTAAAATTTGTTGAATTCATCTCAATACGTGCAAGAACTGATAGAATATAAGTTGAGTGGTGGTGATACCCTATAATTCTTGTTTTCATCATCTATTACAGGCTAGCACAAATTAAAAAGCCAGAACAGAACTCAAGCAGCTGAACTACCACGAAACTCCAGAAGTTCAAAGTGGTACAGAGTACTTGATAACGTCAGTATTATCAGAACAAAACATACAAGCTAGAAACACGTCAAGACTTCAGGAGATCGGACTCCGTTGAGGGGAATTCAGATACCAGTTACAGCTGAAAACTTAAAAATCTAATATGATTTTTATGTACACCTATGAATGCCAACTAAGATGAAGTGCAGCAAGTTTCTCCAATGTTAATATATACAAAGGCATTAGGACCCACCATCTGAAATTTATGCACGCCTGCAGCACTGATCAACTTGAGATGATGCACCACAAGCTTTCCCAAAACAATCTATGCTGTCACTTCCATCAATTCCACAGCTTTACAATTCTTCTCAGAACTCTCGAACGCCTCTATATCTAACTTTTCACCATTGCCTTTGACATCAGCATTGCTGTCCACCTCATCTTCTTCATTATTACCATCAACTTTGTCTACTTTACTGTTACCAACTTCAATGTCATTACAGCCATCCTCATCAGCTTTATCATCTGATGGATGTGTCCTGTCATCATCACAATCCATATCCTCCGGAATGCTATCGGTACCAGCTAATGTAGGTACATCAGGCCTTTTCTCTTCAATATCATCGAGTTCTGCACTAGCAGGAACTTCCGTACAGGACATAGGGTGACCATCAGTGTTTGAGTCCTTGACAATGGTTGATGAGATGGGCATTTTGGTGCCTGGGCAGATGGCTGCAGATATAGCTGTAAGTATGTCAGGTTTCGCCTGAATATCAATCCACCGATTTCCAATCCAATCTCTGGATGTTCTTAGATCTTTTTTGTTTACACTCAAGAAGAAGCTTTCACCTAGTGCAACAGAAATTTAGAACAAATTAAAAAGACAGTGCAAAAGGAAAGGAACAGAATGCACATTACCACCTTTAAAAGAAGCTTACCAGGAAAATAAACTTGCAGAATATCATTGCTACTACCGTCTTTCCCCATTATCACCCCCTCCCACCAGCCGTCACTCCACCAAGCATCAGCGGGAGAGCCTATTTCCAGAGCAAGGTCTGTCTGTTCATTTACGGTGGGAGCTGGTCGAATTGTTGGACGGCCTGAGAACCTCATTCCAAATTTATCAGGCATTGCCTCTTTGAAGGCTGGTATCCATTCCTACAATTTAGATGATAGTCACACTTCTAACCCCTAGAGAAGAGTTTCAACCTTGAGAGAAAACTAAATTATAAATGTAGATAAAATTCCACAAAAGTTGGAAACTCTGAACCTGAATCTACCAAATTCCAATTAACCATGATTTTGTTAAGAAGCTATTCAAACTAAAAGCTTAAATTGTTAGGTGAGCTTTAGGAATACATTTATATATCTATAATACACCCACATCCAAATGCCCATCGGACTTATGCGCTGACATGCACAAATCACTTCTACCACATGCTAAAATATCATTTAATAAACAAGGTTCCATGAATTGAACTGTAGATCTTTCAATTAAAATAAAACATCCAACTTGTTCAACAATGATTTTATATATCTCTAATAAATATAAAGACACAAAAAAAGAAGAGTAATATTGCATTTAAAATGACTGCAAAGTCCACATATAAAGCACTACTAACAATTATTTCCTCAAGTTACCAAAGATGCAGCTTTTAATTCAATACTTACCCCAGTGTCCAACTTCTGTGAAAAGTTGTATTAGGTTTGACCATATGAGAATCATTTAAACTAGCATGAAGGAAACTTTAAAGAAATTACATCATTACTAGTCTTGCAAACAAGACAAATCTTAAAAAGAATTTACCTCAAGATTGCCATACTCATCATCATCTCGCAAATCATCGTATTGAACCTTTATCTGTTTTCGAGAGATCTGCAAGACTGTACACCTGAACCAGCATCCTCGTATACCACTATCTTGGCACAACAATTCGATCTTTTCATCAACTTTAAACAGAGGGCTGTATTGAAGCCGAGGTGAAACATGCTTAAGGGGAAGCAATCTCTTGCCAGATATGCCAAATCTTAAGTTCATATACAAAGGCTTAAAATTCATCATTTGATTGCCAGAAATGCCAACTCCTGAATGATCCATCATGAACGTTTCACTCTCCCTACAGCCTCTAGTCCTCTTGGTGCCCACCTTCACATTGTCATATGGGCTAAACTCTTGATCTTCTTCACCATCAAGCCCGTGACATACTGAGTCAACCCCAGGAAATGATTTGGAATTCAGACAAGAGAGAATTGGCTGATCAAAGTACCCACGTAATTTACTCAAATTAAAAGGCTTTACTTTATTGCTTCTGAACTGCCTATAACACATATATATTCTAGTTGATAATGTGTTGGGAAAGGTAGCCAAGCATTCCTCATAATGTTCACGAGTTAAGACCATTGCATGACCATCAACACATTCTGCACTAATGACCTGGGAGTAAGGTGTGATGAAAACTTCTTTGGGGTGAGCATTTCTTCGAGGCAATATACCCTTGACTTCCTGGTTATGATGAAACCACCTCACTTTGACTTTTTTCTGCCCTCTCTTATCTTCATACATATCTTCCAAATAAGCAATGTAATGATTCTCTCCCTTAGCCATAACAGAAACAAAGGATTGGATCTACAATGCAAAGAACGAAATTCATTAGCTATTATGAGATCACAGATACTTTTAAACAAACAAGGCAACAGTTACATGATATCATGCTTGATAACAACTGAGATAAAACCATGTCTCAGGGTGGACATAACACCACAATTACTAAAAAAAAAAAGGAAATTACAAATTGAACATTTATGCATACTCCACTCAACTAAATTATGCCTGAATTTCAAAGTAAGATTCTCTAACTCTAAAATCATTTTGGCCACAGCTTCAGAAAGCCATAAGACCATCAAATCATTTTAAGGAACTCGTTTCCATATTACTCTAGTTCACAACTAATCAAGCACATCTTGGTGTAACTAGCCCACAATTGTAACCTAATTCAAATTTATCTTCATGTCTTTGAGCAATAATAAAAATGACCTCAATTGATTCAATAATAAGTGTTGGTGGTACGTTTATATTGAGACCATTGTCTTCTAGAAAGTCTGAAGGAAATTTGGCGAGATTTAAATAATTATGATAACCAAATTAAATTTTGGATTCTATTCATAGATTAGAAAGTTTAGCCAAGGAGATCATATTTTTTCATTCAACAACTTCAAAGCCATAGCTCCTGCCTTCAATTTTAATTTGATAATAGATACTTACTGCTATGGTAATCCCATTTCTGCAGAAGGCTGGATAATGTTTAAGCTGTTTACCACATGTCCATGCAATGCCTGACCACATGATGTCAGGGTTATGTCCGCTCAAGTTCCTAGAAAGATGGCCCTGCAATGCATGCGTCCAATATGCATCAAATGACTAATTTTGGAATAATATCAAAAAACAAAGAAAAGCTAACAGATGTATCTGTTACCTGTGCTTGTTGAGAGCCAAATCCGTTCATAGAACATTCAGGAGATTCCAAAGTTTGTGCTAAATCATGTTTTAGTGATTCTGCCATCAAAATAAAATTTACTTAATGATTGTAAAGAAAGCAAAAAAAGAACTAAAAACTAGGGTAACAATATAATTTTTTTTAAAAAAACTGTGGCTAGCTTTGCGAGGCTGCATCAGCAGTTAATGCCATGGATATTATCATGGAAAGACAATAAGAGTCTAGCAAGGAACTTGCAGTTGTCTTGAGATTGGATTTAAACCTAATCACATCATTGCAGTCGAGAACTTTTTGTTTGAGATGCATTTGAAGGATGTAAAACTTGAATAAGACAAAGCATTCTGCTGAACAGACTGGCAACCACCAGGCTCTGAACTTACTGATTTACAGAGTTGAAAACATGTCATTTATAATCAATTCAATCCAATAGTGTTGATCATACACTAAATCAAGCTTGTCTGAAATTCCATAAGGAAAGAAATTTGGAATAAAATAGAAGAACAAGCTAATCACATCAGAGGAGAACAAAGTAGAAGCATGACCCTTTCCATGACAAGATAAAGATGACAAAGTAAGAGTTTGACCTATCACTAATCAATGAATTATGTGATTTAACCCTTATCATAACGGCAGGCTTTGGCTATTTCTGCATTTCAGCTTAAATAGACAGTTTAAAGAACATGAACCGTTAAATTTTCCATCAGTTATCAGTTCACTAAGTAATCATTCTTTATCCACAAATCATAAATTTATGCACTAGCCATATGACATATTGAAGATTATCATATCAAAATCTACTATAAATTATACCCGATTGAAAGTGAAGAAGTAACAAGAATCTAGACGTAGAAATACATACTGGACCAATCTCCCCATTGGTGCTGCTTCGAGAGCATAGAAGTGAGCCAATCTACAACTTCCCTTCTTGACCTCCATTTGACACCAGCATGAATTGAATGTTCAGCACCATAAGCCTGAATAAACTCCTCAGCAACAACATAGAACATATGCCTAACACTTCTCTCAGTGCCCACAACTGCAAGCACAGATTCTCCAGCAGAATCCTTGAGGAAATAGTGAACCACACGGTTCCCCCTTTCCTGTGAAACAAATTCTTCTTTCCATTCCACAAAACAATGGTCATTTCCAGTCATCTCGATCAAAAGCACCAAGATAGAGCTTCTGCTAAAACACTTGAATCCCACTAAAAATCCTAATTATATAGCCATTTAAAACCTAATCAATGGAAGCATATATAATACTCATACACTCCAACAAAAGCTAGAATATACAACTCAATTAAGTCTTAATCTAAGGTTACTTGGGGTTAGTTACAAGGATTTTCTATCAGCAACCTAACCTAGATAACAGCAGTAAATTATTGTCTAGCTAGCCACAAGTATCATTTGACTTGATGATACAACTTAAGCAACGAAATCAAACCAGAAACCCTAACCTACAAGCTAGATTAGGCTCGATCAAAATAAAAAGTGCTAAACATTGTCAAAACCGAACCGACCAACTTCAGTACCTTGGATATCACTTCCTAAGCAATGGGTCAAAAGGGTATAAATAAACAACTATAAACCTAAACAAAGCACAAGCTGCGTTTCAGTTATGGAGGTCAATATACAAAATCCTAGCAGCCATTGCAAAGTTGGAGCTAAAAAGAACTCAAAGAACTCTACCAAATAAGTAAGTGGTAGACAAAACAGAGCAAAACAGAGAAAAATCAATTCTTTGAAGATCTGAAAGTAGATCGGTAACCAAGTCAAGAAAACTAAAATCTGGGTTATAAAAAGCCAAGAAACACCAAGAAATAACTTTGACCGAATCAACTAAGAGAATCATTAAAAAAAACAAATGGGCAACCAAGTTAACAAGGGAAAACGCAACCCAAGTACCCAAGTGCAATCGTTAATAAGGTTGTCTCTATTATTTTAAAAGAAACAAGCTCGTGTGGTGGCGGTTGTAGAATCGGTTCAAGAAACAGGTGGAAAGATGAGGTCTTGGAGTTGTTCAGGTGGGCAGTGGAAAAGAGAGGAGAGGAAAAAGGAGGGAAGAGAAGGAGTTAAGGAGGTGAGAAGAGAAGAGGAAGAGAGGAAAGAAGACATTTTTCATTTATAGAAGTAGTTTTTGAGGGCGTTTTGGGTTGCAGGTTATAATTAAGTTGAGAAAATCGGCAGGGTGGAGAAAGAGGGAGGGAGAGGAGGAGGAAAGAGAAACAGCTGTTTGGTAAAATTAATGAATGCGATTGATTATTGTGGATTTTTTTGGATTAGGCCATTCCCATTTCTTGTGAATGGATAAAGATAAGGTCCATGGGCCTTTCTTATTTCGGTGGCCTTAAACTCGATTAATAATCATAATCCTGAGATTGGCTACCTTACCCTTTCAATATCCAACATGGATTCCCGATCCCGACTTATAGGGGACATGGCGGTAAGACCATGGCTAGATCCTGTTACCGAGTACAATTCCTGATACTTGAGTTGCTTTCCAACAATTCTGGAGCGTGATTCTTTGCAACTTTATGTTTATTTCATGAACAATCAAACACAAATTCAAATATTTTGTAATCTCTTCAACAAAATAATACATATTTAGAGTTCAATGAATTACGACGTATATATCAGAAGTAATTATATGTTAACAAATTCAAAGGTGGGAACTCCATCAACACAGTTAGTTAAGCAAAGGCGTGATGCCAATCTTGTTACTTGCAACCTTAGCATTGACATCCAATGGATCCCTCTTCATGTTCGCGCCTACATGTGGCTTAAGCGAACCATGGAGCTTTCCTTTCAACCCAACATGCGGCTTATCCAAACCTTGTACTTCTACATGAACCTTGACCAAACCTTTATGCGTCCCTTTTAACCCTACATTTGGAGCCTTAACCAAACCTTTATGCGCTCCTTTTAACCCTACATTTGGCTCAACCGAGCCTAGGGGCTTTCCTTGAATGTTCAGACTAGTGAAAGGCAGTGGATAGATCCGGGTTGCTGATATGGTGTTTCCCATGACCAGAAGAATCAGAACCGCCAAGGCATGGAAGAAAGACCGTGTTTGCATCGTTACAGCCATGATTATCACCTAGCACGATATCAGTTTTTTCTTAGAACAAGTATAGATAATTGATTGAAAGACAGGATTGCTGTAGCGGCTTTTTATATCAAAGAGAGTTGGTTGGATATTACTTTGTTGAAACTAGTGATGAACTTGTGGCCAGAAATAGTTGAATATACAGAGACAGCCATTAATGCGACCGATAAGACTAGCTATTTAGAGTATTATACTGTTGCAACTGTGAAGAGATATACACTGGTAAGACGTTTCTCAGTATAGGTTGAATTTTAGAACTTGTTAGTTCTGCTCAAATTAGAGTGTTAGCTTTTGATTTTATCTAATTCTTAAATAATTTTGAACCAATTAATTATTTTCTTAAATTAGACGAATTGAAATTGACAACAGGAATATTCCAGGACTTTAGATTATTAATTATTTACATATTGAAGTGAATAGATTATCGCAAAGACATCATAGTCTGGTTTTCCAAAAGTTGAAGCAAGAAACTAAGTTCATATGCTTATCATAACATAGTGATTGAACATAGTCAATTAAAAAGCCATTAAAATCTGAACACAGTCTCCAATTCTACTTTGTAATACCCTGTTAATCACATCAACATGTAGAGAACAGCCAATACCCCACCAAGAGCAGTTAAAAGGTAAGAAGCAGCAGATAAATTCACAGTAGAATTGAGAGAAGGAGGTCCCCAGTTGAAAGAATCCCAATCGTCTTCCCCATCTGATCCATTCCCCTTGTTGCCATGTTCTTCAGGTGAAGGTGCAGATGCTAATGGGTGTGCCATTACACGTACTACCATTTTTTGTCCTGCTTCACAGTGACCAGGCTGCCCACTGATGAAGTAGAAAAACCCATGTCTAAGAAATTTAAAACCTGTGTTTCCATCATCGAATTCTGAAATGGGATTTAATGTGATGCAGTTGTTGAATGCTGTTGAGTTCACTACCAGCACCGAGTCCCTTACGTACAAGAAATCTGACAGGACAAAACAAACCTTTGTTCAGAATTAACTTCAAAATTATGTTAAAAGTTCATGAAACCTTTTTTAAACAGTCAAATGGATTCCGAACTTACGAAGAGAATCACCGACGTGGAACCTATTTTTTGTAGCCCAGTGGTTGTAAGTTTCAGTATCATTTCCAGTCGGTTTAATCCAGCCTCTCTGGCCTCCAACTTGAAACTGGAAGGAAGCGGCGAAGATGGGGAATCCTGAGGCTAGAACGAGGAAAGTGAAGGCGAGGTGGAGTTTGGTAGCTGAAAAAGAAGCCATTAGCGTAAAAGGAATCTGGATGCAAACTCGCGCTAGTTTACTTGAAAGCTGAAGCTGTGCATTACATTACGTATTTGTACGGTTAAGCATGAGCTTATTAATTCTCACGTACTGTGGTGTGGGTAGTGGGCTGTTGAGGCAGTTTCAGGCCTGAAGCTAATCATCAAATCATCACTAAGTTTACGTTTATTTCAAAATTTTTTTCTTAAATAATGTTTTTTTATTAAAATTAATTCAAAAATTTGACATTTCTCTTTTCGTCTAAGAGAATATAAATATTAATTATCATATAATGAAATTGTTAACATCATCATTAATCATCATCAATATTATTATTGTTCATTGTTATTTTTTCTGTATCTATCGTTTTTCTCTCTATATCTATCATAATTATTGATAAAGAAAAATATTAACCAATTTAAGAATGTAACTGAAATTCTTCTAGATAAAGAATCGTTCTTGGTTCAACAATAGAAGGAAAAGGCTTTCGAATCACAAGATTAATGACAGCATTTTTATATTTTGTAGGCAGAGATCCAAGAGCTGCATCTTCTTCAGTAATCAAATGCCTAGTTAAACATAAACAGTCATATACAGTCTTCAAATTTTTGTGAACAGTCATTAATGAAAGGTTTCTTTTAGATGTGTCATAGAAATCAGCCTTGAGTTAAAGAAGACAAGTATGGGCTTGATCCTTTAATAAAGTTTCAATAGATCGCCAAGCTTTCCCAGCAGCCAAGGTGACATTAGGCTCGGAAAAACTTGCCAAAACATTAGGACTTTTGAAATGATGGTATGGAGAGGGGAGGTGTACAGGGTAAGGAAAAGGTAGAAGTATGCAACCGTTAAAAAAACATATATCTAAATTACTGGTCAAACATTGAAAAGATACCTTAAAATATGACGTTTGTTATAATTACTCGTAGGTTGACGACCACCTTTTTTAGTGGGCTCGTGCTACCCTATGATGCCTTGCCATGAAACACACTGCATGCCAAATTTTACGTAAAAAGCTTTCCGGGTCACAAACTTTTTGCATGAATTTAATTTTTCTTGAGAAAAACGCATAAAAAAGAGGGAGTGAAGAGGATTAACAAGAGGCCAAAGTGAGTCCGGGTCAATAGACCCCCTAATACATCCGCAGCTAAGGCCCCCAGTGTTAAATTATTTCCTGACAAAACATCATCAAGAAAGAAGGAAGCTCTTTCCATCTAGTTAGTTGGATTGGGATGCAATAAAGCATATTTTGCAAGATTGTAAAAGCTACTGAGCTTGCTTGTCTCCTTATCTAATGGACATGAACATTGTTTCAAAAGCCATTCACAATCTCAACCCAGTTGTCCAAGTTCTGACCAGTCAACAACGTCTTGGTTCAATGCATCACCCAACTCTTTACGATCAAATAATTGAAACATCTCATGCCGGAGCTACCAATTAACAATGGAAGAACGAGGATTATAACCCGAATAAGCAGCTGCGGATGAACCAGCATCATCACCAATAACCGCCCACATCTACAAAAATGGCTGCATCCTTATGAAACAAAACATGTGACGAACACTATCATTTACGTGAAAATAATTGCTGACTAAATAAGTAATTTTCATGTAAATTCTTTTCGTAAAATGACAAACTAATCATTCTATGAGATTTGACATTAAAAAGATTCAGTTTTCTTTCCTCTTTTCTGTTCCTTTCATGTTCACATGTTCTTTGTTGTATTCCTTTTTAAAATTTTTAATATTTATGAAACCAAATAGAATTTAGAATCCTAATAAATTGATACAAATATGATCATCTAGAAAGTCCACTTTTGTCCTAACAAGAACTCTTAATAATACCAACTTAAACATCAAGATTAGTATCTTCTGTCCAAATTGGCACATTTATTTAATAAATATTAAAACCATGTATATAGTCATTGTTAGCCAAAAACTAGTTAGGGATAACTCATCCTTTTGTATTTTCTTAAACAAATATGCCTCCACTCTCATCTTTGTTTCCCCTACATTATTTTGTATTGATTTCTGTTCACGCTCCATTGGAGAATCATCAGCAGCAACTTATGTATTAATGGAGAAATTATATTGATTTTTCGATATCCATGGGAACGGATTCCCCTGAAGCATGAAAAGTCTCATCTCATTATCAACTTCTAATGGATATTCGACCATTATATTGGATTTTGAAGGTTACATTCTCATCTCACATCACATAGAATATCGCTAAATTCCTTGCCAATATTTGAACAGATCTACACTCGAAGGGGGCAAAGAGAAGGAAAGGAGAAACATATTGGGGCCACCCAAAATCCTGAAGCCATATGCATGCATGCATGTCTGCGACGTTTCCTGGCAGCGTTTCTCCAGCTCAGGAATTTGAGGGTATGGGAGAAACTCATGGCAAGCATGACAGCATGCAACGCTCACGTGCCTGGTCAGGGTGGTTGGATGACAGAGACTCCTTTTCTTCTCTTGGATTCATGATCACCTGCTATGGCCGGTCACCGTCTGGCCAAATTAGCTCTCTCAAAAATACAAAAAAGGGGTCATTACATTTATGAGGTTGCTTATATGGTTTCTATTCTTACCTAACTTGGCACCTTAAAACTGCAAATATATCTTTCAATATTTACCTGTTTTTACTATATAAATAAATTTGACCATGCAGGGCCCTTTTAATTGCTAGTTTCTTAAGGAAAGGAATCTCCATTTTTGCAAAACCTGCCAAATATATATCTATCACATTTTAATTCCCGTCTTTTAATTCTCACTTTTGAGGACCACTTGACCACCATTAGCCTGTCTACAACTTTATGTTTCCAGGTATTAGCCGGTGAGTGACCTGCCTTTTATAAAATGGAGCTCTTAGCTATATGCATTCATCTGGTTCATCATCACTTAGCTTGATTTACACTCATTATTATGAATTTTGCATCTTGTATTCGATCTGGCATGACCAGCACATGAACGTTTGGACAGATATATGTACAGAGAGGCAGGTGATTTGCACTGTATTGCCGTCTTTATGTTATCTCCATATGCAGGGCAAATTGGTTAGATCGTCCATTTTTTTTATTTATTGTACATGTTGAAAAACTACTGCTGTCCTAGAATGCCTCATGATAACTGTCACTTGATGGTTATATATCCATCACAGATGTATTACTTATGCATGTGCTGTTATATATATAATGTATGTATATGAATTTCTTACCATTGTGTAAAAGTTATATTGTTTATGATGACAGGGAATGGAATTAGATGTAAAGAGGAAGTGAGAAATGGAGAAAAATGTTGACAGAAGAGAGAGAGCACAACCCAGCATTAGCTAAGAGAGTCTTTGCCTTTGTTGGGAGTGTGCTCTCTCCTCTTCTGTCATCATAATCATATCAGGCCAACTTCTTGATCACATTCTTCCCCAAAACATTACTGTAGGTATAGTTTCTTTACTTGGGGCATTCATTTTCTCTCTTGTATTTAAGCTTCATCATCTTCCCATTTATCTACAAAGACTTGCTTGGAACATCTAAAGAATTCCGTCAGCCAATAGAACATCAAAATAAAATCTCTTCAAAACAAAACAAAAGAAAGATGCGGTAGGTTTCCCTTATCAAAGAAAGAACCAAAGGGCCATTGATCATCGATCATCTGTCATCATGGGTGCGAAAATGAGTTTACTTGCTCGTGCATTTTCTTCGACTTAAAAAGAAAGAAACTGATGGTTCTTTATCTTTTTGATGTTGATACTTGTGAGGGGACCATATCAAATATAATTAAAATTGTCAATAGAAAACTATACCATTTTTCCAGTTACTGGTTCACACAAGGAAGAAGAGGACTTGAATCTTTTGTCAAAATTGCAACATAGACCCACATGTCAACGGGTCAAGTACGTGGATGCAACATACAAGTATTGTACATTAACCTTGGTGGCTCTATTTAGTGCTAATTATCAGTTTTTCCATGCCTGATTAGTTTTGATTCCTTGAGCTGCTGTGTGGGAGGGCCAAGGGTTATATTGCTTTTCAGGTTGATATTGGGAGGGAGGTAGCTTGAAAGCATCTTTGGTTGAATTTTCAGATCTACTAAATGTATCTATCCTTAATCTTTTAAATCTTGCTTGCATTCTTCCTTGATATATGAATGTTGTTTATCGTGGAAAATACCGTTCTATCGTTCTACACAGCGAGTTGCTTTCAAACAAGCAGTGGTTATAGAAAACTATGGACAAAAACATCTGGCATGCATGCAATACATAGGCCCTGAAATGCTCGAGTTCCATTCGATACTTTAGGTTAAAAGCTGCACTGGTGTGAGTAAATATTGGCACTGATGGACCCGACACATATCAAACAGAAACAAATGGAAGAAGCTGCAGGCTACTTACCAAAATGGGGAAACCGATTTTTCACGTGAATTGCTTACCTATTTCTCATCTTTTAGTTTATGACTGATATATATCCTGCACCTTAGCAACCATTGTTCTTGATTTTCAGAAGACAACTAATTTGAAATCGATCTTCAAGGATTCGTTACATAAGTTATAGTTTTTCCAGTACAAAATTCGGAAATTGTGGGTACCGGCAACAGAATAGAGCGAGGGTCAAGCAGCTGAAATAACGAAATGGGCTTCCAACTGCTAGCAAATGAGGTGAGCCCATCAGAGTGGAGAAAACTTTCATTAATTTCAGCTTCTCTGCATTTTGTCATATAAATTTTACGAGTCCAGATAAATTAGCTGTTCTACTGTAAAGGATTATACATAAAAATTACAGTAAAAACAAAATAATATGGTGTTGATTGATGGGTTGGTGAAACCAGGCTATGTAGTTAGAATTAAGAAATGATGTTATCAGCTGCTTGGCTTATCAGTCACCTGTTAAGTGTTGAATGCTCCCAAAGAAACTGCGAGGTTGTTTCTCTGTGCGGACCTAGACATTTGGGGATTATAATTGATATTAGAAACTAGGGCAAGGACTATAAAGACTTATAGACTTTGACTTACCTGTAAAGAAAATTCTAACCCGTGATAGAATTACAAACGGCATGTTAATTACCCATTCCTTGAGAAAAACTACTTCAAGTAGCGAAACCGCGTCAGGAAGCTGAATTTTTCTTTCATTAGGCTAAACTTCGGCTTCTTTTTGGGTTGACTGACCACTACATTAGTCTCTATGTATACTTGGAAAGGCATACCAAACCAACAGCAGCTTCTCAAAGAGACAAATAAACTTGAAAAAAGCCATGTTACCTTCAATATTCATTTTGAATTTGGCAGCCTTAATTATCAGTAATACTAATAATAACTTGAAGCTAGAAAAGTCCTCTGCTCCTTCCAACGCCACAACTTCATCCACGCAATTAGAAGCAGAGGCTCTGTACAGAAGCGGATGGTGGTGTGACCAATCTATCAACACCTCAAACCACTGTTTCCTGCCTGGTATAACTTGCAACACAGTTAACAGGGTAATCAGTATTTTAGGGCCATTCAGTAACTGCACTAGTGGATCAAGTATAGGAAATCTAAATTTTTCATACTTCCCCAACCTCATCGATCTTCATCTCCGTGGAATGGGATTGACTGGGAGCATCCCGCTTGAAATAGGTATGCTTTCCAAGCTTCAATTATTAGACCTATCTTGTAATTCCCTCTCTGGCTCAATCCCTTCAACATTTGGTCTCTTCATCAATCTAACTAATCTTTCCCTCTCTCATAATTTCCTTCATGGGCCGGTCCCTTCAGCTTTTGGTAATTTAACCAACTTGGAAAGCCTAATTCTTCATGACAACCGACTTGGTGGTTATATCCCTCCACAAATCGGAACACTCTTCCGCTTACGTGAAATGGATCTTTCCAATAACAAACTCAGCGGACCGATCCCAATTCTCTTAACAAATTGCTCCAGTTTGTATTATTTGTCTCTGAGCAACAACCAGCTAAATGGAAGCATTCCTCATCAAATTGGAAATCTTCACTGGATAGTTAATTTGAATCTTAGTCGCAATTCGATTCGTGGACTTATACCATCTACAATCGGAAACTTAATATATTTAAGAAGATTGGACCTCAGCCACAATAATCTCTCAGGCCATGTTCCAGATTGTGTTGCTTGCTTGTCTTCCATCAACGTGGACAACAATCAGTTGGTGGCTCAAATTCCACAATGTTCAAAATGCCATAAAATCAACAGTGCCGTGGATCACATGATCATTTTTCTTCTCCTTAGCATTATCGTTGTCTTTATAATTCCGGGCTATACATTTTTTTTCCTGCGACGACGAAAGATTAGGAATGTTCAACAAGAGGCCAAAGCTTCGAAAAACGGGGATATGCTTTCAATATGGAACTATGATGGGAAGATTGCTTTCCAAGACATAATTGAAGCAACCGAAGATTTTGATATTAGATACTGCATCGGCACTGGTGGCTATGGTAGCGTCTACAAAGCGCAACTTCCTAGCGGCCAAGTAGTTGCCTTGAAGAAACTCCATCGTCTGGAAGCTGAGGAACCAAATTTTGACAAATGCTTTCATAATGAGATAAAGGTACTGACGAAGACACGCCATAAAAACATTATCCAGCTTCAAGGGTTCTGTCTACATAAAAGATTCATGTTTTTGGTTTATGAATACATGGAAAGTGGGAGTCTATTTTATGCCCTGACAGACGACGAGAAAGCTATGGAGTTGGATTGGACAAAAAGAATGACCATAATCAGAGGCATAGCACTTGCATTGTCTTATATGCATCATGGTTGTTCCCCACCAATAGTTCACCGAGACATTTCGAGTAACAACATTCTTTTGAATGCTGAAATGAAGGGCTTCCTATCTGACTTTGGAACAGCTAGACTACTCTATCCTCATTCCTCCAATCAAACTCTTATTGCGGGCACCTATGGTTATATCGCTCCAGGTTACCTTTTCTCCTTACCTATTCACTAATTACTTGAAATATGATTTTTTTTTTGTTTTTTTTGCTTTCAGGCTTCTTTCATTTGTAAGATACGAAGACTAGAATATACATGTCAAATTAAATTTCATTCAAGAAGAAAAAGGGTTGATTTTGTAATTTCTTTCTTTCATGCAGAACTTGCTTATACTATGGTTGTGACAGAAAAGTGCGATGTTTATAGTTTTGGAGTGGTGGCATTGGAAATATTAATGGGAAAGCATCCAGGTGAACTCTTATCATGTGCATCATCGAGCCTCCAGAATGTAACACTAAATGAAGTATTGGACCAGCGTCTGCCACCTCCAAGGAGTAAAACTGATGTGCAAGATGTGACTCTTCTAGCAGCAATCTCATTTGCTTGTTTAGAAGCCAACCCAAAATGTAGACCAACAATGGAAGTTGTTTGCCAGGAATTTATGTCTCGTAAAAGATCATCACTCATCCCTCTTCACTCAATCTCTGTGTTGGAGCTAAAGAACCGAAACTTGTATATTTCTGGTCAAACGGAGAGGCACATTTCAAGCCATCAAGATGAGTGCCAAGTTGAAATTTCCAATTTCTGTATGAAAAGAAAATTGACTTGACAAAACCACACAACCACGAACTAGAGAAGCAAAGAAAGAAAAACAAGAAACAACACAAGATTTACGAGGTTCGACAATTTGCCTATGTCCTCGGTTGCAGAGAGCAGCTGATTTCTCTTTGTTATGCCAGAAAAGAAGATCACTGGTACAGGGAACACAATTGCAACATATAACCCTAAAACCCAAACAGTAAACCGGGTCTAAGAAAACCGGGAACAGTAAACCGGACCGAAAAAAAAAACCGGTCCATACCGCGGGGGGCTTCGCCCCCACACCCCCCTATGGGATCAGTTTTTGGGCTCCGAGCTCGGGCCTATCGGCCCTCGCTCTCCGCTCCAAAAACAGATCCCCATTTTTCCTCCATTAAATTTTTCTCAAAATTTACGTCGCACCGCGAACTTTTCGAGTCGAGTACAAATTATTCAAGACACAAATATAACACTGTATAACTGAACTATTTCATGGAAGCGAACCATTATAGGCGGAGAAGAGTTACAAAGCATGTGGCAGCCGGCAAGTTGCCTCCCGTTTAAGCAAATGACTTGGGCAAGTTTCTAGTGTAATAAAGAATAATAATGATATTATTTTGTATATGATCCTTACAAGAGACGAATCCAAATCCAATGGCATTATTTACTGGTGCAAATTCATTTCTGTATTAACAAGTGAAAATGAAGGGTTTATAATACCAAATGACACTGTTTTTAGGTCGGTTTCCAAAATGGTCACTGATTTCAATTTTTTTTCTTTTCAGTACTTGAACTTCAATTTTTTTGCTTCCGGTTGATTAAATACACTCGTGGCAGACCGGCAGGAGAATATTCCATGAATATTCCATTGCATTGCATACGTGGACGGTTGACTGCCAAATGCATTGCATGCATGGATTGTTTGTTGCCACGTAGGATTACGGTTTGGCTGAATGATTTCGTAGCTTTAACTGAACCCCAACCTTTCCATTCTTTTCCAGACTTCACACCCTTTTATTCAAATACGGTTGCTCTGGTGCATGCTAACCAAGAACCTTCCAGTTTTCGAATTGCTAGTCAGGATAGCAAATGGGTGGAAGCCATGGATGAAGAACTGAAAGCCCTGGAGCAAAATGAAACATGGGAATTAGTACAATTACCAGCAAATAAAAAGGCGATAGAATCAAAATGGGTTTACAGGATAAAGTATAATACCGATGGTTCAATAGCCAGATACAAAGCCAGGTTAGTGGCAAAGGGATACAATCAGCTGCTTGGTATTGACTATAATGACAGTTTTTCTCCTGTCACTAAGCATGTTACAGTTCGAGTCTTCCTGGCACTGGCAGCCTCCAGACGGTGGCCTGTACAGCAACTCGATGTGAACAACGCTTATTTACATGGGCGAATTGACGAGGAGCTATATATGAGGCCTCCGGATGGCTACCTGAAAGTAAAGCCAGGGCAGTGTTGTAAGCTGATTAAGAGTCTATATGGACTCAAACAAGCAGGACGAATGTGGAACAGGGAGTTAACCGAGAAACTACTCACTTACGGGTTTCAACAATCACAAACAGATACCTGTTTATTCACTAGAGGCACTGCAGAAAGTTTCCTCGCACTGTTAGTGTATGTTGATGATATCCTCCTCACAGGGCCTCAACTATCTGAAATACAACAAGTCAAACAATTTCTAGACAATGAGTATACGATAAAAGACCTGGGTTCCATCCGTTACTTTTTAGGGCTCGAGGTGTCCCGTTCCGAATCTGGTATGTACATCCACCAGAAGAAGTATATCGATGATCTGGTGTCTGAAACAGGGTTGACAGGAGCAAAGATGGCAGCTTTCCCACTCCCAAAGGGTCAGTCTTTATACTTAGATCACGGCGAGTTGCTAGAAAATCCCGAGGCCTACAGGCGTCTGGTGGGCAAGCTCCTATATTTAGGGCTGACGAGACCTGATATAACTCATACTACCCAAGAGCTGAGCCAGCATATGCAAGCACCTCGCCAGAGTCATCACTCAGCTGCGTTGCATGTTGTCAAGTACCTCAAGGGCAGCCCCAATCATGGCTTGTTTTTTCCTGTTGCAAACGAAACACGACTGTTAGCTTTTTATGATGCTGATTGGGCTGCCTGTAAGAAAACGCAAAAGTCACTCACCGGTTATTGTATTTTTATAGGAAAGGCACTCATATCGTGGAAAACAAAGAAACAGGCAACCGTAAGTCATTCTACAGCCGAGGCCGAATACTGTAGTATGGCCAAAACAGTTTGTGAGTTAAAATGGTTATCATACCTCCTGACAGACCTACAGGTTCCAGTCCAGCAGCCAATCCCTCTTTTCTGTGATAATCAAGCCGCTCTTCACATCGCTGCCAACCCTGTATATCATGAGAGAACTAAACATATAGAAATCGACTGCCATATTGTTTGAAATCAGATGGAGGCTGGTTTTCTTCACTCCATGCACGTTCGGTCTGACCAACAGCTGGCTGATCTGTTTACAAAGTTGTTAGGAGCTTCGTAGTTTCAAAGTTTACTCTCCAAGATGAAAACGTCGATTCAACACCCGTTTTCCTCTTACGGGGGGAGTGAAGAAATGGTTACACAGGGGTGTTTAATGGAGGATGGTAGTGCCAGGAAAGAATGAGGGTTTAGGGAAGAACGAGTGGATGAAAGAGGAGGTAGAAGTAACGAAAGGATGAAGGAGAGAGTAAACCCTAGAGAGGCGGCAGAAGAAGTAAAGTCGTGAGTGTCGATTAGTGGCAGATGTAACCCTAAGCGAGAAGTTAAAGAGTCAAATGCAATACGAGGTCGTTTAGGGAACTTTGGCAAAACGTTGCCGTTTTGATACAAACCGCACAAGGCCTTAGAAGGCCCACACGGATGAGAAAGAGTAGAGCCCAAGTTTTCTTTTCCTCTGCAAGTTGTATAAATACGTGTATTTACATGTCAATATACGCATCATATACATTTTCATTAAACCATTTTTTACACTAATCTTTTGTGCTCCTGCAAATAATATGTGTCTAGCTTCATTTCTAAGAACAAAAGCAATCTGACCTTCTCGTCAGCCTCATTGAAGGAAGTATCACAGTTGCATTTCAATCCTCCTGGATCTGAGGGACCCATCTATGTAATTGACCTCCTTTGATGGAGAGAGGGTTAAGAGGCTGAAATAAAGAAATTAGCTTACAACTGTTAGCAAATGAGAAGAGCCTATCAGAGTGGAGGAACTTTGTAGAAAAGTTTTTCGTATTTCATATTGCAATTTTCTATTGTATATTGCATTCCCATAATACTGTATTTATACTAGGTAAAGTAGGACACGTCACTATTTTCTAGAATGCTCTATCAAAATGCTGTGTTACAACTTAAGCTCAAACGGGGTCGTATTGGGCCAATGAACCCTTCAAGTCTCCATATCTTTCCTTTTCTCTATTTGCTTCTGCCGTTTGTTTTCCCTATGCAGCAGATCAACATGCAATAGATCATCTTCTACTTCCACGGTCTTTTGGCTTTCCTATTCCTGTTCCTCTTCTTTGCTTTCAATCTGAAACTCCTTTCCTTTCAAACTTCTCAAGCTTTCATCTTCCTCCTTGCATATTTCTTCAGCCCCTCCACAAGATGAAATCGGTGACTGAAACGCCGGTTGCATATTGGCTAGTAAATCTTGAAACTTCCAGGCACCAAGGGATTTCATGAAAAGATCTACCACTTGAGCTATCGTACTGACATGAATCATCCGGATCAAACCTTCTGTTACCCTATCTCGTACTACATGGCAGTCTATTTCGATGTGCTTCGTTCTTTTGTGGAAAATAGGATTTTTTGCAATGTGTACCGCTGCTTAGTTATCACAGTGCAGTGAAATTGGTAGATCTGCAGAAACTTGGAAATCTTTTAACAGGTAAGTGATCCATTTTAACTCCCTCACTGTTGTAGCCATGCTCCTATATTCGGCTTCCGCTGATGATTTACTGACCGTGGATTGTTTTTTCATTTTCCAAGAAATTAACGCTCCACCGAGGAAGATACAAAATCCTGTTACAGATCTTCTGGAGGTTCTACAGGCGGCTCAATCGGTGTTGCAGTAGGCTGTGAATCTGCTAGAGTAACCTGTAGGAAAGAAAAGGTCATGAGCTTGATAACCTTTTAAGTACTGAATCATATGATATGCTGCTTGCAGATGATCGCGTCTTGGTAGTTGCATATATTGACTGAGTTGCTGTGTAGCATGCATTATATCTGGTCAAGTCAGACCTAAATACAATAGCTTGCCAACAAGCCGTTTGAAAATCTCTAAACTTTCCAGAATGGTGCTTCTATCTTCATCCAATTTGTGTCTTGGAGGTAAAGGAAAATTCACAATTTTTGCTTCCTTAAGCCGGTTTTGTTTAATTAAATCTTGCACATACTTTTGCTAACCCACATGTATGCCTTTATCAGATCTAGAAACTTCCAATCTGAGGAAGTATCTTGCTGGTCCTAAGTCTTTAATGGTGTAATCCTGATGTAGCCAATCTTTGATGGTCGTGATTTCTAGCAACGAAGAACCGGTGATCAGAATATCATCCACATAGACAATTAATGCTAGGAAAGTGTCACCAAATCCTCTGGTGAATAGGCAAGTATTGTGATATGACTATGTGAAACCATATTCCTTTAATTTTGTAATAAGTTCCCTATTCCACACTCTACCTGCTTGGTTCAGACCGTATAACCTCCTTTTTAACTTACAAACTTCTCTTTTTTGAGCTCGCAGGTAGCCCTGAGGAGGAATAAGGTATATCTCCTCATCAATGTGCCCATGCAAGTAGGTGTTGTTGATGTCCAGTTTATGGATATGCCAACCCTGAGCGGTTGCTAGTGCTGGAAGGATTCTGACAGTAACTAGCTTGGTAACAGGTAAGAAAACCTCAAGGAAGTCTATGCCTGGCATCTATTTGTAACCTTTGGTAACCAACCTTGCCTTATATCAAGATATTGTGCCATCTGAATTATGCTTTATGCGGTAGATCCACTTTGACTTAATTAGCATTTTATTTTCTGGTAGTGGTGTCAGCTCCCATGTTTCATTGCTTTCTAACGCCTATAATTCCTCCTGTATTACTTGCCTCTAATAGGAACTTGTAATAGCCTCTGTATAGTTAGTAGGTTCTACAGATGCCATGAAATGAATGTATTCTTGGGTGAACTGTGGTGTATGTGTAAATGATGATATATCTGTGTTTGCAACAAAATCCTCTAACCAAGATAGTTTTGATCTATCCTTGATACTTCTTCGTAGGGTAGGTACTTCCCTGTTACTGTTGTTTGTAATGTTTATTTCGGTGGCAATTAGGTTTTCTGTAGGGTGATCAATCACAAGTGTTGGTATGGGGATACTATTTGCTTGAGTGAGGTCATGAACATATGGAAAGGTGTTTTCGTGAAACTCAACATCCCTTGAGATAACAACACATTGATCTTCTAGTGAAAAAAGTTTGTAGGCTTTATCAGCATTGGCTAAACCTAAGAAAATGCATTTAGATGCCCTAGATTGAAACTTATTTTTCTTACGACTGATGTTACTGGAATAACATAAACACCTAAAAACTTTATATCTGTTATACTGAGGTCTGTTCTGATATAACCTGTCAAATGGAGTTTTCCAATCTAAGACTATGGAGGGTGGGACATTTATGATTTGTGTTGCATATAAAACAACTTCTCTCCAAAATTTTAAGGGTTATTTTGACTGAAACATAAGAGCTCGTGCTATTTGTAATAAGTGTCTATGTTTTCTTTCAATAATTCCATTTTGTTGTGGGGTATATGTGCAGCTATGCTGGTGAATGATACCTTTTGATTCAAAGAATTCAGAACACATGTGATTTTGAAACTCAGTACCATTATCAAATCTAATCTTTTTTACTCTCAATGATAATTGATTTTCAATCATAAGAATGAAAGTTTTGAGTATTTGACTAATGTTGTATCTATCTCTTAGCATATAGGTCCAGGTAGCCCTACTGAAATCATCAACAATGGTGAGGAAATATGTTGCTCCTGTGATAAAAGTGGTGATATATGAACCCCAAAGATCGATGTGAAGCAACTCAAGGGAAGTACTAGTTTGAATTTTGGATTTCTGAAATGATTGTCTGGTTTGTTTAGAGTAATGACATACATCACATACATGCAAAAAAGCCTTTTTTGAGAATTGTATTTCATTGATATGAATCATTTTTTCTTCTGATGCATGTCCCAGTCCTAAGTGTCATAGCTGGGTTTTATTACATTCAACAGTAACAGTGTTGCAACTCTTTCTTATCACACTAGTGTCTAGAATGTACAAACCTCCTTGTAGAGTTCCTTGTGCTATGGTGTCATGGGTAATAGGGTCCTGCAGAAAACATTTATCAGAATTGAACATAGCATTTATATTGTTGTGTTGTGCAAGCTTACTGACATGTATGAGGTTATGATGAAAATCGTGCACGCATAGGACATCTTTGAGGGTTATATTAAGGGTTAGCTTTATGTGTCATATATATGATATGTTTTGGGATTTTCCATCAGGGAAATATACTTTGTTTTGAACAAGTTTGGGTGACATAAAAGATGCTAAGTTATTTGAAATATGAGATATGGCACCTATATATACTATCCATTTTCCATTTCTAATGACAGTGCTATTAAAAAAAGTCTGATGTATACCTGCTTGATCTATGCATCCATTTACCTCATGCATATTGCAATCTTGCATATACCTTTTGACTTCCATCTGCACTAGATTAGCAATGTCAACATGAGTAGGTTGATCTTGTATTGCATTCGCCTTTTCCTTCTTCTTCTTCATGTCCCCGAACTATTCTGGATATCCCATAATCTTAAAACAGGTTTACTTAGTATGTCTGATCATATTACAATGGGTACACTTCAATTTTTCCTTTTCTTTTTGGTCTATAATCCTCTTGTTGGCAAAACATGCAATATTCTTCTGCTGAGTGACTACTATGATTTGATGCGTGCTTTGCCCACTCTGAACCTCCTTTTGTTTTTCAACACTTAATATCATGGAATAGGCCTTATTAATTCTAGGAAAAGGATCCATCAGTAGTATTTGATTCTTGACATTATCATATGTCTCATTCAAACCCATTAGAATTGCATTAACTAATCATTGTCCTCATACTCTGATAGTTTAGACTTTTGATGGCAACTGCACTTCGGTAGAGGTCTTAAAACATTCAGCTCATCCCATAATTTCTTCATTTTTGTGAAATAGACTGCCACTGACATACCTTATTATCTCAGGGTGCTTATTCCTTGTTTGATCTAAAACAAGAGCGAGCCATTGCTACCTCCAAATCACTCTTGCAGTTCTTTCTACAACGCTTAGGTGGACAAGACGTATATGAATGATTCGACTAGATCTGATGACAGTGAGTTGAGTATCTAAGAGATGACCATGGAATCAATCCTCCTCCATTCATCATACTCAGGTGAATCTTCTTCTAGAGCAGTGGATACACCATTGATGAAGTTGAGCTTATTTTTTACCCTCAAAGCATGAAGCATAGAGTGACTCCAGGGAATGTAATTTGATCCAGTGAGCTGGACACTCACCAAGACGAGCCCAGGCTGATCTGAGTGACTCAAAGAAGTGGTAGAATCGTCAGTATTCACTATGGGATTTGCTTCAAGAACCCTGCCATCCTGTAACAGAAGTTGTTAAAGCTCTGATACTATGTAGAAAAGTATTTCATTTTTTATATTGCAAATTTCTGTTATATATTGCATTCCCATAATACTGAATTTATATAAGGTAAAGCAGGACACGTACTATTTTCTAGAATGCTCTATCAAAATGTTGCATTACAACTTAAGCTCAAACGGGGTCGTATTGGGCTAATGAACCCTTCAAGTCTCTAGATCTTTCCTTTTCCCTATTTGCTTCTGTCATTTGTTTTCCCTATGCAACAAATCAACATGCAACAGATCATCTTCCACTTCCACGATCTTTTGGCTTTCGTGTTCCTGTTCCTCTTCTTTTCTTTCAATCTGAAACTCCTTTCCTTTCAAACTTCTCAAGCTTTCATCTTCCTCCTTGCATATTTCTTCAAACTTTCATTAATTTGAGCTTCTATGCATTTTGTCATATAAATTTTACCAGTCTAGATAAATGAACTCTTCTACTGTAAAATATTATACATCAGTAAAAATAAAAAAAATGGAGTGTTAAGTGACGAGTTGGTGAAACCAGGGTATGTAGTTAGAATTAAGAAATGATGTTATCAGCTACTTGTGGTGGTAAATGAGTTCTAGCAGAGAGACTAACATCATAATGCTCAAGACCCAGAATAACAAGTAGTATCGTCTTATCAATCACCTTTCATGTGTCGAATGCTTCTAAAGAGAACGTAATTGCGAGTTTGTTTCTCTGTGTAAATCTTGACTTTGACTTACCTGTAAAGAAAATTCTAACCCGTGATGGAATTATAAACGACAGCTCCATGTTAATTACCCATTCCTTGAGAAGAATTACTTCAAGTAGCGAAACTGCGTCAGAAAGCTAAATTTTTCATTCATTAGGCTAGACTTTGACTTCTATTTGGGTTACATGAATCTATGTATGCACAGGAAAGACATACCAAATCAATAGAGAATTCTCGAAGGAAACAAACTTACTTTAAAAAAACCATGTTACCTTCAATATTCATTTCCATTTTAACAGCCTTAATTATCTTTAATAGTAATAATAACCTGATGCTAGTAATGTCCGCTGCTCCTTCCAAAGTCATAACTTCGTTCACACAATTAGAAGCAGAGGCTCTGTATAGAAGTGGATGGTGGTGTGGCCAATTTATCAACACCTCAAACCACTGTTTCCTGCCTAGTATAACTTGCAATGCAGTTAATAGGGTAATCAGTATTTCAGCGATATTCAGTAACTGCATCAACAGATCAAGTAGAGGAAATCTAAATTTTTCATACTTTCCCAACCTTATCAACCTTCGTCTTTTTGAAACGGGATTGACTGGGAGCATCCCGCATGAAATAGGTATGCTTTCCAAGCTTCAATTATTAGACCTATCTTATAATTCATTCTCTGGCTTAATCCCTTCAACATTTGGTCGCTTCACCAATCTAACTAATCTTTACCTCTCTCATAATTTCCTTCATGGTCCAGTCTCTTCTACTTTTGGTAATTTAACCAACTTGAAAAGCCTAAGGCTTTAAAACAACTGACTTAGTGGTCATATCCCTCCACAAATTGAAACACTCTTCTGCCTACGTGAAATGGATCTTTCCAATAATAAACTCAGCGGATCGATCCCAATTCTCTTAACAAAATGCTTGTTTCTGAACAACAACCAGCTAAATGGAAGCATTCCTCATTGTTAGGGAATCAGGCAATTTCCCACTCAAAATACAACGAGTAAATTATATTGATCGATCAATTCTCAGGAAAGACTGTAAAACAATCTCCTAGACAGAATCACCTTTCCAAATAAATTTCCAGAAAATCTGGAGGGGTCACGAGGTCCCACTTAAAACCCAGTCTTCTTAGACAGAATTTATTTGCATAATATAATTCACAATACAAACTTGACAAATAAATACTGAATATTATTCAAAATAAATTAATATGGAATAAAAGAAAATAAAGAAAAGAACACACTCGGAAAAATTTGATAACGGAGTTTGGCTAATTTTGCCTACTCTCCAGACACCGCTTTAGTGACCCGCTCTTATTAATTTAGGAGAAGGATTTGTGTTTGGATGAAAAATAAGGAAGGGGAGGGTTCTATTTACATTCTTCAACCTCTCCCCACATTTCCCATTTTTCCAATGTGGGATGAAATACTTAGCTAAAAATTTTGACTAATAAACCTACAAATCTCCACCTTAGTCTAATTTTTAATTTTATCAAGTACAAAACTTCTCAATCAAACAAAAATAAAAATCGGTCCACGCAGTGCCTCTAACTTGCATCCTGGGGTGCCAACTCAAATATGCAGGATATTGATCAAGTCTAAATAATGTTTAAACTTGGCCTTTGTCACTACCTTAGTCAACATATCTGCAGGATTCTCTGTAGTTTGAATCTTCTAGAGAAGTATCTCCTCATCTTTGAGAATTTCTTGCACATGATGATAGCGAACATTAATATGCTTCGTTCTTGCATGAAAGACTTGGTTCTTTGCCAAATGTATAACACTTTGACTGTCACAAAACACCTGAAGATGTTTTTGACCAACTCCCAATTCTTTTAACAATCCATGAAGCCAAATTGCTTCCTTCACAGCCTTTGTAACTGCCATATACTCAGCCTCTGTTGCAGACAAAGCCACTGTTGACTGTAAAGTAAACTTCCAACTAACTGGCGCTTTAGCATAAGTGAACAAGTAGCCAGTTGTAGAACGTCACTTATCCAAATCACCTGCATGGTTAGAATCACAATATCCAACTACACATTTACCAAATAATTCATCATGCTCAAATACTAAACCAACATCTATAGTATCTTGGATATATCATAGAATCCATTTCACAGCTTGCCAATGAACCTTGCTAGGATCATGCATATATTTGTTCACAACACCAATTGCCTGTGAAATATCCGGTCTTGTACACACCATTGCATACATCAAACTTTCAACTGCATTTGCATATGGAACTTTAACCATGTATTCTCGTTCTTCATCTGTCTTTGGAGATAACTGGCTATTAAGTTTCAAATGAGGAGCAAGCAGAGTACTTACAGGTTTTGTATCTTCATTCATGCCAAAACGTTGTAGTACCTTTTGCAAATACTGCTTCTGTGTCAGCCAAAGCTTGCTTCTTTGTTTGTCCCTATTTATCTCCATACCGAGAATCTTCTTGGCTTCTCCCAGATCCTTCATCTCAAACTCTTTACTCAACTGAGCCTTCAACTTATCAATCTTAACTTAACTCCTTGATGCTATTAGCATATCATCAACAAACAAGAGTAAATAGATGTAGGATCCATCTTGAAGTCTATGCAAATATACACAATGATCATATTTGCTTCTGGTGTACTTTTGACCCATCATAAACTTGTCAAATCATTTGTGCCACTGCCTTGGTGATTGCTTCAACCCGTACAATGATTTATTCAGCTTACAAACCTAATTTTCTCTTCCAGCAGCTTTAAATCCATCTGGCTAAGTCATATAGATTTCCTCTTTCAAGTCACTGTGTAGAAATGCGGTCTTCATATCAAGTTGAGCTAGCTTCGAATTCAACTGTGCTACCAAGGCCAAAAAAATTCTAATGGAGGAATGTTTAACAACTGAAGAAAATACATCATTATAATCAATTCCCTCCTTCTGAGCATAGCCTTTAGCTACCAACCTTGCCTTGTAGCGTACATCATTCTTATCAAAAAATCCTTCTTTCTTTGCAAATACCCATTTGTATCCAATTGCCTTCTTTCCCTTTGGTAGTTGAGTCAGCTTCCACGTCTTATTTTTCTGAAGAGATTGCATCTCTTCTTTCATTGCATCTTTCCATCTGTCATTTTCTGAACTTCGGACAGCTTCTGGAAAAGTGGATGGAACATCATCTACCACTGGAAGTGCATACACCACCATATCAGCAAAACGAGCAGGTTTATGAATTTCTCATTTTGTCCTTCTAACAGCAATGGGCTCTAACTACCCTAAAGGTTCTTGGGTTGAAACCTCCTCCTCATCTGACTCTTCTTCTGTTATAGAAAAGTCACTAATTATGACCTTTTCTGGACTCACCACCATCTATTCAAACTCCACCTGCTTCTGTGTACACTCCACCAGCTTCTGTGTACCCTTAGTCTCTTCTTGTGTTACCTTATTCAATATAGCTGATTCATCAAAGGTAACATCCCTGCTGATGATGGTCTTCTTTGCCTTTACACACCACAGACGGTATCCCTTTACTCCAGCATTAAAGCCCATGAAAAGAGCTTTCTTTGCCCGTGGATCTAACTTTGATTCCCTCATATGATAATATGTAGTAGAACTAAAAATATGAAAAAAAAATAATATGTTGTAGGCTTTCCAGACCATACCTCCAATGGAGTCTTGCCACCTATTGCAAATGATGGAAAACGATTGACGAGATGTTGAGCATATATTATAACTTTAGCCTATAACTTTCTACCTAACCCAGCATTAGACAACATACAACGAACTTTCTCCACTAGTGTCTTATTCATACGCTCTAATACCCTATTATGCTGTGGTGTTTTTCTAACTGTGAAGTGTCGAACTATACCAAACTCTTAGCACACCTCCAGGAATGGATCACTCTTGTATTCTCCACCATTATCTGTCTGGAGAACTTTGATTTTTCTTCCTGTTTGGTTTTCAACCTGAGCTTTCCATTTAAGGAAAACTCCAAGCACATCATCCTTCTTCTTCATAATAAACACCCAAACTCTTCTAGAAAAATCATCAACGAAAGTGACAAAATAATGTCGACCTCCAAGAGATAGAGTTTTGGCAAGTCCCCACACATCCGAGTGCACATAATCCAAAATCCCCTTGGTATTATGGATAGTTGTGCTAAATTTCACTTTTCGTTGTTTTCCCATAACACAATGCTCACAAAATTCCAACTTACAAGCTCTCGCACCATTCAATAATCCTTGCTTGGCGAGAGTCTGCAAGGATTTTTCTCTCGTATGTCTCAAACGCATATGCCATAACTTTGTTGCATCTGCATCCTTCTTGTTACTCGAAGTTGTTGCCACCACTATCCCAATAACTGTTCTACCTTGATAAAAAAATACATATTATTCTTCCTCACACCTTTAAGCATCACAAGTGCACCTGAAGTTGCTTTAAGAATTCCATCTCGTATCATCACAGCTAGACCTTTAGATTCTAAGGCCCCTACAGAAATGAGATTTTTCTTCAACTTTGGCACATACCGAACATCCTTCAAGATTCTGGTAGATCCATCATGATTCTGCAATTTGATTAAACCTATCCCAACTGTTTTACACGGATTATCATTACCCATGTAAACAACCCCACCATCAATTTCTTCAAAATTAAAGAATCATTCCTTGATATGACACATATGGTAGGTGTAACCAGAATCTAATATCCATTCATCTGAATGAGATGTTGAGGGAGATACCACAAAAGAGAAATCTAACTCTGCATCACTTTTGCATTCTGCTATATTTGCATCCTGCGGAGCCTTTCCTTTATTCTTCAACTTGGGACAGTCTTTCTTCCAATGTCCTTTCTCATGACATAAAGCACATTCATCTTTTGCAACTCTGCTCTTTGATCTTCCTCTTCTCCCCTTTGATTTGCTTTGATGATGACCTCTTGCCACCAATGCTTTATATGCTAAAACTGCTTTATTCTTCATTGTTTCTTGCTTTCTCAATTCATGACTGTACAAAGCAGAACTTATAGCATCTAAAGATACATTTTCCTTCCCATGAAGTAACGTAGTCTCCAAGTATTCAAATTCATCAAGAAGAGATGATAACAACATCAAAGCTAGATCTTCATCTTCAAATCTGACATCCAAATTCAACAGATCTGCTACTAATTGATTAAACAGGGTGATGTGCTCATTCATAGTAGTACCTGACCGGTAATCAAATCGGAACAACCTTTTCTTCATGAGGAGATTATTCTGACCACTCTTTTTCAGAAATTTATCCTCCAATGCCTTCCATAATTTCTGTGCAGAAGTCTCATTCTTGAAAGCATACTTCTGCTCTCTAGATAAGCATGATCGAATTGTTCCGCATGCCAACCAATTCATAATACTCCAATCTTTATCTCCTATGTCATCTGGTTTTTCAGAAATGGCAATGTCAAGTCCCTGTTAAAATAGGGAGTCCATGACCTCACCTTGCCACATGCCGAAATGCCCAGTACCGTCAAAAATTTCCATCGCCAACTTCATGCTTGACATTGGAGTCCTTGACCATGAGAACGTTGATGCCCTTGATGGTACGATTGCCTTTGCTGGTGAAGTTTCTGACGTCATTACAGATTCAAATAATAGTATTCAATATTACAAACAAAAGCCAAAGTCGAACCTTCGGCTCTGATACTACTTGTTGAGGAATCAGGCAATTTTTCACTCAAAATATAACGAGTAAATTATATTGATCTAGCAATTCTTAGGAAAGACTGTAAAACAATCTCCTAGACAGAATCACCTTTCCAAATAAATTATCAGAAAATCTAGAGGGGTCATGAGGTCCCGCTTAAAATTCAATCTTCTTAGATAGAATTTATTTGCACAATATAATTCACAATACAAACCCGACAAATAAATATTGAATACTATTAAAAATAAATAAATGTGAAATAAAAGAAAATAAAGAAAAGAACACACCCAGAAAAATTTGATAACGGAGTTCGGTTAATTTTGCCTACTCTCCGGACACCGCTCTAGCCACCCGCTCTTATTAATTTAGGAGAATGTTTTTTTTGGATGAAAAATAAGGAAGGGGAGGATTCTATTTATATTCTTCAACCTCTCCCCACATTTCCCATTTTTCCGATGTGGGATAAAACACTTAACCAAAAATTTTTACTAATAAACCTACACTCATCAAATCGGAAACCTTCGCTGGCTTGTTACTTTGGATCTTAGTCGCAATTCGATTCATGAACATATACCATCTACAATTGGAAACTTAATATATTTAAGCAGATTGGATCTCAGCCACAATAATCTCTCAGGTCATGTTTCAGATTGTGTTGCTTGCTTGTCTTCAGTTAACGTGGACAACAATCAGTTGGTGGCTCAAATTCCACAATATTCAAAATGCCATAAAATCAACAGTGCCGTGGATCACATGATCATTTTTCTTCCCCTTAGCATTGTCATTGTCTTTATAATTCCGGGCTATACATTTTTTTTCCTGCGACGCCGAAAGATTAGGAATGTTCAAGGAGAGGCCAAAGCTTCGAAAAACGGGGATATGCTTTCAATATGGAACTATGATGGGAAGATTGCTTTCCAAGACATAATTGAAGCAACTGAAGATTTTGATATTAGATACTGCATCGGCACTGGTGGCTATGGTAGCGCCGACAAAGCGCAACTTCCTAGTGGCCAAGTAGTTGCCTTGAAGAAACTCCATCGTCTGGAAGCTGAGGAACCAAATTTTGACAAATGCTTTCATAATGAGATAAAGGTACTGATGAAGACACGCCATAAAAACATTATCCAGCTTCAAGGGTTCTGTCTACATAAAAGATCCATGTTTTTGGTTTATGAATACATGGAAAGTGGGAATCTATTTTATGCCCTGACAGACGACGAGAAAGCTATGGAGTTGGATTGGACAAAAAGAATAACCATATAATCAGAGGCATAGCACTTGCATTGTCTTATATGCATCATGGTTGTTCCCACCCATAGTTCACCGAGACATTTCGAGTAACAACATTCTTTTGAATGCCGAAATGAAGGGCTTTCTATCTGACTTTGGAACCGCAAGACTTCTTTATCCTGATTCCTCCAATAAAACTCTTATTGCGGGTACCTATGGTTATATCGCTCCAGGTTACCTTTTCTCCTTACATATTCACTAATTACTTGAATCATGATTTGTTTTTGCTTTCAGGCTTCTTTCATTTGTAAGATACGAAGACTAGAATATGCATGTCAAATTAAATTTCATTCAAGAAGAAAAAGGGTTGATTTTGTCATTTCTTTCTTTCATGCAGAACTTGCTTATACTATGGTTGTGACAGAAAAATGTGATGTTTATAGTTTTGGAGTGGTGGCATTGGAAATATTAATGGGAAAGCAACCAGGTGAACTCTTATCATGTGCATCATCGAGCCTGCAGAATTTAACACTGAGTGAAGTATATGACCAGCGTCTGCCACCTCCAAGGAGTAAACTGACGTGCAAGATGTGACTCTTGTAGCAGCAATCTCATTGGCTTGTTTAGAAGCCAACCCAAAATGTAGACCAACAATGGAAGTTGTTTGCCAGGAATTTATGTCTCGTAAAAGCCCACAACTCATCCCTCTTCACTCAATCTCTGTGTTGGAGCTAAAGAACCGAAACTTGTATATTGCTGGTCAAACGGAGAAGCACATTTCAAGCCATCAAGATGAGTGCCAAGTTGAAATTTCCAATTTTCTGTCGAACTGAACTATTTCATGGAAGCGAACCATTATAGACGGAGAAGAGTTACAATGTATATATGGCAGCCGGCAAGCTGCTACCTGTTTAAGCAAATGACTTGGGCAAGTTTCTAGTGTAATAAAGAACAATAATAGTTACTTAATAGATGATCATTACAGGAGATGAATTCAAATCCAATGGCATTACTTGTGCAAATTCATTTCAGCTCGACGCACTCAACTATATTTTATGTAAATTAGTTAAAATCATTAGCAATTATTTTATGAATTACTTAATTAGTATGTAAATTAGTACATTTATGCATCAATAAATATATTCCATTAGAAGAAGCTCCTAAACTCCATGGATGGCGCTGGTATTATGATGAGAAGATATGAGGGGATAACGTTAAGAAGTAATTACAAAAATAGCAAGATTTTTGAAAAGTAAATAATGAATAATTTTGAAAATGTTCTACAAATAACGATTTTTATTATAAAAATAATGATTTTTTATAATAAAATTTTAATAAATTCTCCTTATTATTTTATATAGGTTTTTTCTTTTCGAAATTTGTTAGATGATAGTTTTAAAAACATAATATTTTCATAACTTTCTTTTTTTAATTGTTTTGTGACGTGATGAACCCTTATTTTGGTTTAGTTTACGTTAGAAGATGGGGAAATCTTGACCAACACTAACAATTCTGTTGGCTGATGTGAAATCAAATAGGATGAATTAATTACTGAATTCAATTCAAATATGATTTTTCATTTCTCACAGACATAAAAAAAATCCAATCCAAAGTTGTATAGTGGAAAAAGGACAGATTAAATTACATGCAAAATCCTTATCGTAATGTTGTTTCATGTTAATATCCCATCTAACTTTAGGGAGGTTAATTTCATGCCAAATTTCTATCTTTGCTTGTCCAATTCGAACCTTCAGCTTGTGACAAACGTACAAACATGACAAACAATAACATTAACTCATGTTTCAACGAATCTGATCTTCAATTACAATGGAGCTAGTAACAGCTGCTGCTCCATTCAGATAAACGACCTCATCCACGCAACTAGAAGCAACGGCTCTGTTGAAAAGTGGATGATGGTGTCACAAACTCAACAAGACCTCTGATCACTGCAGGCTGCTTGGTATATCTTGCGACAAAGCTGGCAGCGTGATCGATATTCTCTTGGTCATGTGCATCATCGAGCCTCCACAATGTAACACTGTATGAAGTATGGGATCAGCACCTGCCACCACCAAGGAGTAAAACTGACGTACAAGATGTCACTCTTGTAGCAGCAAATTTGTAGTAGCAATCTCATTTGCTTGTTTACAAGGCAACCCAAAATCTAGACCAAATATGGAAGTTGTTTGCCAGGAATTTATGCCTCGTAAAAGACCATTATCACTCATACCTCTTCGCTCAATCTCTGTGTTGGAACTAAAGAACCGAAACTTGTAAATTACCGGTCAAACGAAGAAGCACATTTCAAGCCATCAAGATGATTGTCAAGTTGAAATTTCCAATTTTCTGTCGAACTGGGCAATTTCATTGAAGCGAACCATTATAGACGGAGAAGAGTTACAATGCATGTGGCAGCCGGCAAGCTGCTACCCGTTTAAGCAAATGAGTTGGGCAAGTTTCTAGTGTAATAAAGAACAATAATAATTACTTTGTATATGATCATTACAAGAGATGAATCCAAATCCTACAGCATTACTTACTCGTGCAAATTCATTTCTGTGTTAATAAATGAAAACGAATAAGCTTCACATACTTGACTATATTTTATGTTAAATAAGATGAACCTATTAGCAATTAATGCTTAAATTAGAACTGAAATGATGCATAGTTTACGTTAGAAGACTGGGAGAAATCATGACCAACACTAACAATTATTCTGCCGAATATTAAATCAAATAGGATGAATTCATCATCTAATTCAAATATCATTAAATTTAATCAAATATTTATTTTTCATGATAAATTCAATCTAAAATATCTTTATTTATTAGAATTTTTAATCGGTTAGAGTGTTCAACCTAGACTTTCCATTAATCAAGGTTTTCATGTAAGCTTTTTATTGGTTACAATTAATCTATAATACAATTTAATCAATGAATAATGATTTTAGTATGGTTTAAGATAATAAATATATTTTATCAATTAATTGCAGATATTGTATGCATTTTATCATCCAGCACGGGTGCAAGAAAATAAGAAAGAAAGGAAAATGAAGATGGAAAATAATTTTTTATTTAGAAAGTTGAAAAAAATTATGAAAAGGAAATAAAATAAATTTTATTTTTTTATGTTTATATTTTCTAAAATAGAAAGAAAATTATTAAAATGAAAAGAAAACTTCCTATTCATTAATATTTCATTTTTATCCATAAATTTTTATTTTTTTCTTTTTTTTTTAAAAAATGAAATTGTAATTGCTTTCAAAATAATTATTTTTCAGCTTTATTTTCTTTGTTTTCAAACATGTAGAGGTAAAATAAAAGAAGAAAACTATTATTGTCCTTCCATAACAAAATTCTCAGACAAGACTTTAAAGATATTTGTCTAAACTTTTAAATTAATTAAATCTATTTAGAAGCTATAAAATAAACTAAATGTGTTTATTTTGAGTAAATTAAATACTCATAGGTTGAATTTATAACCTAAAAAAATAAGTCAAAGTGGACTGCTTTCTCATTTTAAAGCTTATAAACATCTTTGACCAAAAATTTTACCATATTATCCTTCTTTTTAAATATTTAATTTATTTTTAAAAACTTTTATTATCTTATTTAACAAAATAAATTTAATAATTTATTTTTAAAAATCTAAAATATTTTATAAATTAAACAAAATTAAAAATTTCAACTAATTTATAAGTATTATTATTATGATTTTTTTATAAATATTAAATATTGTATTTTTTTAATATACGTATTTTCATAAATTTAAAAAAATATTATATACATTAACTATATATTAACTATGACATTAAATTATCTCTTAATTTAATTATAATACAAAATTAAATGCACGTAATTTATGATATTATAAAATAACTAATATCTTATTAGTTATTTCAATAATAATTTTATTAATAAGTTATTTTTTATTAAATATGAAATTATTTATAAATTTTTTAATCAAATATATAACTACTTAAAAATTTTTACATATAAATTGAAATTAATTTATAAACATATAATACATATAAATTAATTTTCATGAGGTAAGCTAAACCTCCCATACTTAGACAATATGAAGCCTTATAAGTATTGTTATTTTAGGATAGGGGTAATTAGCCACATGTCAGTTTTAAGAATAGTAATTTTAATTTTAAGAATATTATAATTTGTTATTAAATAATATTATTCTTAGTAAAATATATTTAAATAATTCCAAACATACCCCTACTTTCAATATTTTTAATAAAAAATTGAAAAAACATGAAATTAAAAATAAATCTAATTTATAATACTTATTAATTTTTCTATTCTTCATCTTCATCTTCTTATTCTTAGACTCTCGTCGTCATCTTCTCTTCTTTCTTCTATTTTCTCTTTCTTATTTTTCTTCCGTTTTCTTTCTTTTCTTTTTTATTGCGTTTTATTTTATTTTTTTCTTTTATTTTTCTAACTAATTAATTATTAATTTTTGGATGATTTCTTATAGAATTTAATTATATATTTTTATTTTTTTCTGGTATTCTTAATTGACTCTATTATGTTTGTTTGGTTCTATTTTGTGATAAATATTTATAAATAAATATATACAAATATTGTCACACTCTCGACCCAACACTCAAGGGATGCGACAAGATCCCGTAGCATAATCATCGCTCACCCGTCTCAGGAAAATAACAATTATACTACAAGGGATTTTGACCTTCTAATGCTCGTATAAGAAATCCGAATAAATATAAAGGATACGAAACAACCCCTGGATATATAAATACAAGGATTCTTATACAATACATTTAGTATACTGCCAATTCTAATACAAAAGGCCTATGCACAAATATACAACACTGCAGGAGTCCCTCCAGAAGTCCAAGACACGCCCCGCTGCTGTACCTCTAGCCCCGGTGCTCTCCCTCTGAACTCGGACCTACGTTCATCAAATGATAAACGCTGAGAATACATCTCAGTGGTGCTAGGAACACATAACACATCCCAAGCATATATCGTACGGCCAAGCATACGGCACGCAGCATATACATCCAAACCATACATACTACATGCATACACAAGCATACCACATACGGTCAAGCATACGGCACACAGCCAATCACCGCACGGCACACAGCCAAACAATAGGCACACAGCCCCATACACACGGCAATCTCTGCCCAACCGGACATCCATATTGCATCTCACAATAAGAATGCCCGATCAACGATCATACCATGCACTCGCCCTCAGTTTGGTGCGTCTCACACTCTTCGCCCGTGCGGAGGGTATCTCGCCCCCGTATTATCAATTAACACTGGCACCTCTCGCACCAGTAGGAGTATACCGCTCCTTAATTGACAGATACCGGTACCTCTCGTACCGCGACACAGTACGTATCATCACAACGCCACCTTTATAGCATCCCCTTACCATGTTATGCTATGCAATCATTCAATATGCATGAACAAGCAAAATAACAATCCTATTAGGCAAACATTCAATAAAACACAAGGTACGTTCCTTCCCAGAACTCCTATCCACACATACGTTCCTTCTCGGAACCAATAACCACAATCACACGCATCAAAAGCATGCACAAGCATAATCATCGGGAATTCAATCCCCAAGCATCAGTTCACGGCATCACCAATCCGAAACACAAGGATACAAGCC